>OY744550.1:13622110-13624610 GCA_963556195.1 Sepiola atlantica | reverse complement strand
CTCTCTCTATATATATATATATCTATATATATATATCTATATATATCTATCTCTCTCTATATATATATATATCTATATATATATATCTATATATATCTATCTCTCTCTCTCTATATATATATCTATATATATATATCTATATATATCTATCTCTCTCTCTCTATATATATATCTATATATATATCTATATATATCTATCTCTCTCTATATATATATATATCTATATATATATCTATATATATCTATCTCTCTCTCTCTATATATATATCTATATATATATCTATATATATCTATCTCTCTCTATATATATATATATCTATATATATATCTATATATATCTATCTCTCTCTCTCTCTCTATATATATATATATATATATATATATAGATATATATGGGAAGAGAAGGATGATGGTAATCCGACGTGATGGGAAAATGAAAAAGGAAAACCAAAAAATTGATGTTTTTTATGTGTACATCAACGTTTCGTCTTTATTTATAAGACTTCATCAGGATGATAAAATAGAGAAAAAATGTCATGCAAGTACAAATACATGTAGGGTAGACATATTGGGAGGAAAAATAAAATAAAATAATGGCCACTACTGGGTGGACGCCCGTATTTGTTGGAGAATAAAAATGAATGTTGAAGAAAATGAGTGGAGAAGAAGTGGAAAGATGGGGGTGAGTAAGGACTACTGTGGCTAGTAGTAAGAGACGGAGGTGGGGGGATGAGCAGGGATAAAGTGGATGGCAGAGAGGGAGTGGAGGAGAGGGAGCAGGGAGGTGTTTGACCAGATGGCTGCGGTCAAGATTGAAGGGGAAAAATAAGTTGGAATGTTTGTGTGTGGGGGGTGTATGCAGAGAAAAGGAGGATGGGTAGAGAAGGAGGGGGGGCTGTTATTTTGGTGGATGAGCGTTTGAGAAAATGAGGGAATTTAAGAAGGGGATATGGAAAAGTGAGGGTGTGGGAGAAATAGTTGAGAGGGGGAATGGGTGAGGGGGAGAGGGAGGATTTGTTGTGATAGGGTATGAAATATTTGGAAAATGATAGCAATGAGTGAGGGAGTGGAGGAGGGAGGTAATTGAACGGGTGGGTATGGAATATTTGAAATATTTGGAACATGAGAAAGTTTAGTTGGACTGCAGTGTTAAAAATGTGAGGGGAAAAAAAAACGGAAAGAGTAAGGAGAAAGTGAAAGATTCATGGAGAAAAAAAAGGAAGGGAGTGATTAAGTGGAAAAGTGTCATAACGGTTAGAGATGAAAATAAATGTTATCTATGATCAGGCAAGAGTCTTTGTTCTGTAAGGATGATCTTGCTTATTAAGGGTGATAGGTTAAAGAAGCCATTTCGTTGCTTGATAGTGGTGGAGGCGGTGATGAGAGCAGTTTCCAATAATCTTCGCCGAGATTTGTTGTGGATGTATTTAGTGATTTTGGCTTGTTCAAATTTGAACGCATGACCATGTTCTAGTGCATGGGAGAAAAGTGCACTGAGAGGGTTGTTGTTTTTTATGTCCCTTTTGTGTTCAATTAATCATTTCTTTAATTCACGTTGTGTTTCTCCCACGTAAAATTGATGGCAGTCATTGCATGGGACAGTATATAAGCCGGCATGGGATGTGGGTGTTTTTTGGAAATGTCTGGATGTGTTTAATGTTTGTTTTATGGATTGAGATGTGGTTTGTACTGTTGGAATGCCTAGTTTGTTAAGCGTGTTGCATATGGATGTGTTATTGGAATGCGTGGGTAGGAGAAGGGGTCTGTCTGTCTATGAGAGAGGTGTTAGGAGTTTGATTTTTTTGTGTGGTGTTTCTGGAGAATATTTGGAAGGCTTTTTTCTTGGCATTTAATATAAAATGTGTGGGGTATTGCAATGTTTTTAGGGAATTAAAAATGTAATTTATTTCTTCATCTATGTGTTGGGGGCTGCATATTCTAAGGGCGCGTAGGAAGAAGCCTATAATTATACCTGTTTTGATCTTGCTATGGTGATGGGAGTAAAAATGTATGTAGTCATTTTTGTGAGTGTTTTTGCGGTGTACCTTAAATTCTAGTTTGTTGTTGGACTTAATTATAAGAGTATCTAGGAAGGGAATGGAGCCGTTTATTTCAGTCTCATAGGTGAATTTTATGGAGGGTTCTACTGTGTTGAGTTTATC
Source organism: Sepiola atlantica (assembly GCA_963556195.1). Taxonomy (NCBI): domain Eukaryota; kingdom Metazoa; phylum Mollusca; class Cephalopoda; order Sepiida; family Sepiolidae; genus Sepiola; species Sepiola atlantica. The sequence continues at coordinate 13,622,448 of OY744550.1, read as the reverse complement.
TTTAACATTATTGATTTGTATGTCTGTGGGGAGGAAAATTAAAATATCATCTATGTATCTAAAGTATTCGATGTTAGGGGGTAGTCTGTATTTGAAAGGACCGGACTCTAAGAATTCTAAAAAGAGGCAGGCTAATACACCGCTAAGGGGGTTGCCCATGGGGAGTCCAAATTTTTGTTTGTAGAATATAGATATATATATCTCTATCTATCTATCTATCTCTATCTATCTATCTCTATATCTATATATATCTATCTATCTATCTATATCTATATCTATATATATCTATCTATCTATATCTATATATATCTATCTATCTATATATCTATATATATCTA
>OY744550.1:13539610-13614610 GCA_963556195.1 Sepiola atlantica | reverse complement strand
GGCTCCACGGGACTCAAAATCCATCATTTTTCGGTGAAAAAAGTGGTTTCATGCGACATTGCAGGTCCTAAAACATCCTCAAAAGCTATGAATGGATATAGATGGTTAAATCTAATATAGTACTTTAATTTAGGACCATTTTCAGGCTGTGAAAGGGTTTTCATGAATGTAAAATAGCCAAAAACTAGTGGCCTGCACCTTCTGAATTTTGCAAAATTTTTTAAATGTTTGATTGTTTAGTGTTATTTATGTATAAATGAACACAAAAAAATACTACTCGCATGAATCTGAAATTTTCACCCATTACGTCCCACCCCTAATATAAGGACACCATTGACTTTTCTGGCAGAAATAACATAGTAGGCAGGTGAAAAATGACTTGTGACCTGAAAATGATCTGCAGAATAATTTATGGCATCCGTAGTTGAAAGGAATGACTGGAGACATGACCACTCCTCAGTATGTGACGAATCGCCTAGGTTGCGATGTGTGATGTAACTGAGTCAGCTCAACCCACTCAGGGTAATAGTTTGATCAGCCAGGCAGCTTAAAAGTTTGCAACATTAGATATTTTAAAAACTACAACACGGGTCTTAGAGTGGGAGGAGTTTGATATAAATTTTCAACTCATGTGTATAAAAAAAACAAAAAACAGAACTTTAACCTTCCTTTTTTGTTTTCTAAGTCTAAACCAGAGAATTTTGGTTACTGATATCGAATATGAGCCAGTTTCTGGGAATTTCACATCAGCAGTGTTCAGACATATTACGTAAACGCCTGAAAGATGTCGAGGCAAATGTTGGCAGACGATAACATCGATATGTTGATGCGTCATATTTTTTCACTTTTATTTTCAAGAAAGATAGCAAATAACAAAAAAAAAACGAACAAAACAGCAAAATCACTGTTAATAAATAATTTCTATTTTTTATTTTTTTAACAAAACAATGCTAAACATCTGTTAATTAATACATTTTTATTATCTTTGCATTTCTTTTTGTAGTCCACTGGTTAAAAAGTATGTTTTTTTGCGTGTTTTTTTTTTTTACATTTTCTTTTTTAATTAGTCGGGTAAGGGTTAAACAGAAACTCGTCTATCTCAACTGTATGCCCTGGGCCCTCGATCTGACAAAGATTTTGTAACAAATGGTTTGCACAGACCTCCCTCAAAAAATTCTTCCAATGTACTGGCTTTAATCAATTTCAATATTGGTTAGAAAATTTGTCGTCTGTTAGCTGACAGCTGATTGGCTAATCATCTCGGCATCTCTTGGGTACCTAAGTAACATGTCCTAACACTGTCGACGCAAAATTCCCGTAAACTGGTTCATATTCAATATCAGCACCGAATTTTGGAACATAAATTTTTCTACCTTTTAATATTTAAAGGATTGAATATAACTATAATTTTCTGGTTGCGTTACAGAAAAGTCATGAAGAAAATTCTATTCCATCTTAGAACTTTCTCCTTTTCTGTTGAGAAAAACACACACACACACATTGTATCTGAACATCATATATATATATATATATATATATATATATATATAAATATTAATTGTTTATTACCTTCAGACATCGATGTTTCATGCTTACGCAATTTTCAGTGCAGGAAGCTAATTCCCGACGGTCGCAAACTCTGATCACAAATCGCCACTGATTCGCAGTCAGGAGAGTTACCAGTCGGCCACCAGAAATTAGCTTAGAATATAGGAGGAATTTAACTTTGTAAATACCAAGTCGGCGAGTATTCACATCAAGCGGCGAAGAGTGATCAACAACAATTACAAATCGTGTTGGATCTTGCAATGATATATATATATATATATATATATATATATATATAAATAAATAAATAATAGCAGTCAAAGTAATAGTGATAAATGCATATTATAAAATACATGCTGATATAAATAAGATGGGATGAAAATATTTTATTTACACGAGCAAGAAAGAATATTACATCACATCCCGACATGTGGGATGTTGCTCAAATAATAACTCAACTACAACAGAAGCAACGTCTAACATTTGTTTCCTGTAGGCATGAAACCAAGTGTAATGAATCTGTGTGCGTGTGGGGGGGGGTCTTAACCTTTAAGTGAGGGTGATAAGGAGGAGAGAGGTCCTGACTGTTGACAAAGTGGTTGGATTACAAATCTTAGCTGGAAGCACTTACTCATCTAGGCACATTGAAGAGCTGTGATACTGCGAAACAGCTGTCTGGATGATATATATCTAATATATAAAGTAAAGTTAGCCCCTCCCTACATTTATGCTTGATAACTTCCTTAAAAGATATAAAGACCTTTTTTGTTAGATAGGGTCAATGTAAGTCAATGTTGTTAGAAAGGTTTAACTTTCATCGATTTTTCTATTTTATTCTGTTCAATATTTCATTATTTTTTTGTAATATCTAGAGGAAGTAGCATCTGCTCTTCCTGCTACTCAAAACACCAAGCAAATATTTAGTAAGGGACATAATTTTCACTGCACCGTAATAAAAACATTTCTTTATTCGATCTGTAAGAAAATGATGTAATTAGGATATTATTAGATAAATAAATAACCAATATTTTCATTTGTATTAATTGAAGTGACACCCACTTCAATTGATCAATCATTTACCTTTCTTTTTTTTCTCTACCCTTCTGATTTTCAACAAACCTGACTTCTGGTAGCCATGTTGAATTTGATTTTTTCCTTGCCCAATGAGACCACGCATTCAAAATACTATTCTAGCGACAGTATTATTTCATTCCCATTCTAATAATTATTTAAAAAGTATGTTATGTATTTTTACAAAAACCCGGTTTGTTTTCGTGGGTGCAAGCAATTATTAATGGAGGTTGTTAAATAGATGTGAAAGAAACGAAAAATCATAATGTAAAGGCGATTCTTGACTTTGTATTTCCTTCACCTCTGATCTATTTTTGACTAAAAAGTAATGGACAAATGAAAGAAGGCAAAAGCAAATAGAAAAATATGTATGTTGATAGAAATTAAAAAATAAAATAGTAATATGGCGTTCACAGATGGAAGTAGGAATTTCTTGGGTTCCTCTAATTTCCCTGGATATATATATATATATATATATTTATATATATATATATATATAAATATAAATATAATCAATTTTTTTAAAGAAAAATTGATCAGTGTTCACTTACTGGAGTAAGGGTCTAATATATTTATTTAATAAGATATTTACACATTGGATTATGTCATACCAGTGGTTTCATGCCTCGGTACTTATTGATAATACCCAACTTTGCCTACGAATCATACTTTTTTTCACTCTCCGGTGTGTTTTTCTGTTAGCCGCTTAATAAGAAAAGTTCTCGGTTTCCATATCAATGACCGGTATTATTTATTTGTGAACTACATAGTGGTTGTAGGTTTGATTTTGAAAGGTGTCCTTATAAATATCCTAGAGAATGATACATATATATTTAAAAAACAAACTTCATAAGAATTTATTTTTTCAACAACTTTTCCAGAGATTCTATCCAATTCTTGCAACAAAAAATAAAAATATATCTAAAATTCATTGTGATGATTTTTATTGACCATTCTCCAAGCTTTCGACATGCATAAGTCATCAAGCTTTCTGGAATACAGTTTTTGCAATAGCTATTTTGTTAGAGGTATTCCCTTTTATAATTTAACAAAAATTATGACTAGAGGTTATATATAATTAACTACACATAGGTAATTAGGCTTACTGGGCCACTGCAATCCTTTCTATTCCATTATTTATATCTCACATTAAAACAATAATCAATAGTCCAGTAAATACAAGCATGGGTACTCTTTGGCTAAGATCAAAGTGTAGTATCTGTTCCGATGTATACTGCACCCCATAGACTGGTATTGTCTTGACCATCGGGGCTTGATTTACGCCGGTCTATGGGTCTGTCCTGTGCAGTTCTAGGAGGTACACCTTCACAGGCTTCGCCTCCCCTCTTTGGGTAGGAGTAAGTTTATTGCTTACTGTCTGAGGCGCCCCTACCGGGGAATGCCAACAGGGCTGGCCAGGCAATTTTTAAACCCCACTTTCCCGACCCGACCTTGAGTCACATCTTACTTGTGGGAGTAAGATAAAAACTGGCCTTGTGCCTAACTCCTGGAGAGGAGTAAATCAATACTCTTATAGATGACACACCGCATTTCCGTGACTTTGTGTAGTCAACGTCCGGGCAGATCTCGGAAGCACCAAGAGTTGACGAGGCGAAAACTGTCAAACGCTAAATTGAAGACAGGCATTTGATAAATTCAGACGAAGAAAATCAAAGTACAATGCATATATAAAAATAAAGCACGAACACACCATAGCTAATCAACTGTTATTAATTAGACATTTATTTTTGTTATGTTTTTTTTTTGTCACAGGAACCATTGTTAATTAAATGTTTTTAAATAAAATGTTCTTTTTGTTTGTGCACCAAAAAGTTTCAAAAGATGATTTTGTTTGATTTGTTAAGCAAATGGTTTTTTCTTTTATACTTTTTTTACAAAAAACTCAATTAGTCCATCGGGAGATTCAACGAGCTGACAGGGATTATAGAAATTCATTTTTTTTTTTATTGAACGCGATTAATTTCTTCAAAAAGTTATTAGCTGCTTGGTTAATAGTTTTGTTGACCCTTGGGCGATTCCGAGACCTGCCCAAACGTTGACAACGCGAAGTCACGGAAACATCGTGCGTCAGCTATAAGAGTACCCAAGAATGATACAAATATAAGTACTATATATTTTTTTGACTAGACAACAGAATCACACTTCCAGCCTGATGAACATGTTTTCACCTAAGGATTTTTTCCTATATATATAGAAAATACATTCTAAAATATTCAGTTTTGGGATTGAGTTATGTTTAAAAACAAAATCTTCCATTTTCATTTTTCTAATCAGCCAGAATTTGCAATTAACTCACCAAGGGACTTATCTCTTACTAATCCCCCCCCACACACACACACACACACAATTCATACGGTATAAATCACTATCGCTTCTGTCACTATTAACAATTGCATGATATATTGACAGGAAAGAATAAAAAGATAAAAAATACTATTTAACCCGTAACTATAGAGAGCGGGGAATATATAGTGAGCAGAAGGAGATTAATTTTGGATGGTCTTTACTGTTTTAAAAATATTTAACTGGCTTTGCAAACTCACTTTTCCCTGATTGAAACAATCTAACCCAGGCTCAATTAATAACTCAACTATATAGAGACAACAGGATTTCTTTTTATGGAAATCGCTCCAGACAAGGCATGAAGCCACTTGATGTAAGGAGCTAACAAAAACAAATATAATTATTGCAAAGACAGAAGATGCCTATTGGCCTTAGTCTTGAAAAGACCAAGGTTATAGGTAGGAGGGAAACAGTCAGCAGGAAGAGAGTTCTACGAGCCTGCGGTCTTGGAAAGAAGCTAGTGGAATAGGAAGCTGTATTACAATGAGGTATCAAAACAGCCAATTAATGGAGACCACTAAACTAACGAGTCAAACGAGCTGAAACAAAAGAAGCAGGGAATAGATCACATAATTCTGAAGAACACATGCCATAATAGTATTTATAGAAAAGACTGAGACTAGCAACATCACGTCTGTGAGAGAGAGGGCGCAAAGGGTAGGGCCAATCAAATTACAGATACGTTTCTGTACCTTATCAAGAACCCCCAAATGAGACAGATTCACCAGTCCAAATATGACAATAGTACTCCATACATGGTCTGATTGTGGATTTGTAGATAGAGAATAGCTTCAGGCGTGAGAAAGTGTTTGGAGAGATAAAAAGAACCAACTTTACGAGAAGCAGAAAGAGCAATGGATCTAGTGTATGAACTTCAAGAAAGATTTGATGAGAGAGAAAGACCAAGAAGTTTCAGAGTCGATTTCTCCTCAAGAGCAGAGCCATCCATGAGAATCTCAAGAAAAGGGGCACACCTACGACTGAAAGACATGAGCTGAGTCTTAACAGGATTAAATGAAACAAGCCATTTCGTACTCCAATCCACAACTGAACCACGGTCAACTTCTAGATCAGCTGCTGGAGTTCCATTTGTTGTTTAACAGTCATAGAAAATTCCACATTTACCAAACATTTCAATATAGCATAAACACTAAATGTATATTACTAGAAACTAACTCTCCATCAATTAGATCAATTGGAGTTAGTTCTCTCTACCGCTCCAAACACTTTCTCACACCTGAGGCTATTCTCTATCTCTATAAATCTACTATCACACCATGTATGGAGTACTGTTGTCATATTTGGGCTGCTCAATCTCTGTCCCATTTGAGGGTTCTTGATAAGGTGCAGAAACGTATCTGTAATTTGATTGGCCCCACCCTTTCTTCTGTGCACCCTCTCTCTCACAGGCGTGATGTTGCTAGTCTCAGTCTTTTCTATTCCCCGCTTCTTTTGTTCCAGCTCGTTTCACTCGTTGGTCTAGTGGTCTCCATCAATTGGCTGTTTTGATACTTCATTGTAATACAGCTTCCTATTCCAGTAGCTTCTTTCCAAGAACAGCGGGCTCATGGAACTCTCTCTCTGTTGACTGTGATTGAAAAGACCAAGGCTATAGGTAGGAACCTCTGGAGCAATTTGCATAAAAAACTAAAAAAAAAAAAAAACCGTCTTCAAATTTCTGTAGACAAAAATTCAATTGATTTGCAGACTACACACACTCAATACATGATTAAAAATCTAAATATCTTTTTAATTACACATCACAGATTTTAGAATTAAATTGATGCAGCAACAATGTTGATTTTGAAATATAACTCATTTACAATTAAATCCAATGAAAATATGACACACCTCATACAAGAATATTTATTCACATTTAAATCCAAAGCCTTGCCCTTCATTTTAGAGTTAAAGTGCACCAGATATGGCTCAAAATATCCTTAATTAAAACATGTTTTTACATCTAACATGTGAATACCTACTTTCTTCTCTTTTTCATATATATATATATATATATATATATATATAAATAAATGATAGAGGTAGAGAGAGAGACATAGAGGTAGAGAGACGTAGAGAGGAAGAGAGAGACGTAGAGAGGAAGAGAGAGACGTAGAGACGTAGAGAGAGGAAGAGAGAGACGTAGAGAGGAAGAGAGAGGAAGAGAGAGGAAGAGAGAGGAAGAGAGAGACATAGAGAGACATAGAGAGGAAGAGAGAGACATAGAGAGGAAGAGAGAGACATAGAGAGGAAGAGAGAGACATAGAGAGGAAGAGAGAGACAGAGAGGAAGAGAGAGACAGAGAGGAAGAGAGAGACAGAGAGGAAGAGAGAGACAGAGAGGAAGAGAGAGACAGAGAGGAAGAGAGAGACAGAGAGGAAGAGAGAGATAGTGAGAGGAAGAGAGAGATAGTGAGAGGAAGAGAGAGATAGTGAGAGGAAGAGAGAGATAGTGAGAGAGACATAGAGAGATAGTGAGAGAGAGAAAGAGAGATAGTGAGAGAGAGAAAGAGAGATAGTGAGAGAGAGAAAGAGAGATAGTGAGAGAGAGAAAGAGAGATAGTGAGAGAGAGAAAGAGAGATAGTGAGAGAGAGAAAGAGAGATAGTGAGAGAGAGAAAGAGAGATAGTGAGAGAGAGAAAGAGAGATAGTGAGAGAGAGAAAGAGAGATAGTGAGAGAGAGAAAGAGAGATAGTGAGAGAGAGAAAGAGAGATAGTGAGAGAGAGAAAGAGAGATAGTGAGAGAGAGAAAGAGAGATAGTGAGAGAGAGAAAGAGAGATAGTGAGAGAGAGAAAGAGAGATAGTGAGAGAGAGAAAGAGAGATAGTGAGAGAGAGAAAGAGAGATAGTGAGAGAGAGAAAGAGAGATAGTGAGAGAGAGAAAGAGAGATAGTGAGAGAGAGAGAGGATACGATAGTCAAATGCATATAAAATGGACAATTATGAACGCAACCTTAAAGATAAGGGCAGTTAAGTCAAATCTATAACATTACATACTCAAAATACTACAGGTATCAAATCAGCTCAATGTTTGAATTCTCAAGTCAAACAGAGCTATTATAGAGTAAATTAAAATAAATAAATCTATAACATTATATCAATTACAGGAATTTAACATTGATAAGATTCTTTTGCTGTATGATCGTTTCTAAGACGAAAGAATTTTTATTGATTCCAACATGTTTCTTGTTCCATGAAAAAAACATCAACATTATTTATCTTTAAAAACAAAAAGTTATTATTATTAGTGATATTATGGAATCGGTGCTGAAGAGACATGTGGAATCAAAAATTTATTTTAACTTAGAAACAATTGTATGTCAAGAAATAATTTCTTGATGTTGAATTCATGGAACTAATTTAAATATTCTATAAATTTATTCCATTCACTGTATGTGTGTGTACGTGTGTTTCTCAGCTAAAATTATGAATTTCTTTACATCTATTACTAACGGAGATTTGGTATCTGTCTGAAGTGAAAACTATATTATTTCTATTAATCGTACTATCTTTTAATTTTCAATTATGGGGTGGGAATTAATATAGTATGTGTTCTGTTGTCATGAGACCATTGTCCCAGGCATAACCTCTTTCTTGGCAGGGGGTAGTGTAGTATATGTTCGTTCATCATAATACCATTCTCCCATGCATTGCCTCCTACTTTTTTCTTGGATGAGGGGGGGGGGGGTATAGTAACTGTTTTGTTGCATAAGACCATCCTACCAAGTATTACATCCTCCTTGGGGGTGGGTAGCATACGTTGACACTTACATTATATATACTAGCAAAAATATGCCCCCTCTGGTGGCATATTTTTGCTAACTAAAAAAAAATAATAAATAAATAGCCTTATGGAAAACAAAGGGATGTAAATTATAGCTGTTATAATTTTTTATATTTTGAATGGTTCCTCCCTTCATTATCAAAAAACTAATCTTTGATATAAAATTGAATAAATATGAAACTTATGAGAAACTGGACCTTTTTTAACTTTGTAAAAGTTTCATTTCTTTGTCTTAACATACAAACCGGTCCGTGTGAAATTGTTCTTCCGAATGATAAAGAGAACCTCTACTGTTTGTTAATATCAACGTACGTGCATCCATCTTCTTGTAATTACTGTTAAGGACAAATAATCCCTTCAACCAACAAACGTATGTCAAAACGAGACAGACACACAGACACACACACACACATATATATATATATATATATATATATATATATGATAATTATGGAAATAACAATCCAACTTAATGAAAAATTAAACGAAAATTGTTTATACACACATCAACATTTCGTCTTTATTTCAAGACACTCTAAAGATTACAGATTTTAAGAAAAAGTATAGAAGTCAATATTTGCAAAATATGTGGTGCATCTATGATGTGAAAAGAATTTTCCTTTTTTTTTCAAACATCACACGTTATAATTCAAAATATGTAGTGCATTTATGAATGTGTGCGAGTTTGTGTTTTCTTTTAATATCGATGTTATGTACGTTTTCTTGAGAATGTGGTTTAGAACAAGTAACCTGGATTTAAATTCAAATTCTGTTCAGTTAGTATTAATTTGTTGATCAAATGAGATAAGTTGTAGAAGCCATTTAGTTGTTTAACTGTGTCAGAGTTTATAATGAGTGCTGATTCAAGAAGTCTTCGGCAAGATTTATTCAAAATGAATTTAATGAGCATTGATTTACTCCTCTCCAGGAGTTAGGCACAAGGCCAGTTTTTATCTTACTCCCACAAGTATCGGGTCGGGAAAGTGGGGGTTTAAAAATTGCCTGGGCAGCCCTGTCGGCATTCCCCGGTAGAGGCGCCTCAGGCAGTAAGCAATAAACTTACTCCTTCCCAAAGAGGGGAGGCGAAGCCTGGGAGGGTGGACCTCCTAGAACTGCACAAGACAGACCCATAGACCGGCGTAAATCAAGCCCCGAAGGCCAAGACAACACCAGTATGGGGTGCAGTATCCATCGGAACAGATACTACACTTTGATCTTAGCCAAAAGGCCGTCACTGGGAGTAGCTTGTTTAAAGTTAAAGGAATGATCATGTTGTAATACATGAGAGAATAGTGCATTTAGGGAATTTTTATTTTTTATATCTTATGTTAAAGCAGGAGTGCATGAGGACTCTGTACCGAGTCCTTTGTTTTTCATTTGTGTCTTAGGATGTCCAGAAAAGATAATGCATGCTGATGACTTCGTACTTATCTGTGAAACAATGGAAGGTTTAGTTAAGTTCAAAACTTGGATGAATGCTATGAAAAGTAAAGGCTGGAGAGTGAATGTCAGCAAGACAAAAATGCTGACCAGTGGTTGTAAACCCACAGAAAGGAAAATTGCCATGCTCAGTTTGTGGTAAGAGAATCGGTGCAACTCAATTTTCTGTGGTACTTGTAAGCATCGGATACACAAGTGCAGTGGATTCACTGGTAGGTTGAGAGAAGAGGACAATCAGTTTGTGTTCAAGAAGTGTAAGACAACAGGAGCGAATACGAATTCAGATATGGAGAAAATATACATGGATGGCTTTTGTTACCTTAATGATACCATTGGAGCATAGTCTGGAGCAGGTGCTAATGCGATATCTTGAATTAGGAATGGATGAAGTAAGTTCAGGGAACCTTTCCCATTACTAACCAGCAGAGCGTTACCACTGTTGACCAAGAGTCTATCAGGCATATGTATGCAGTGTAATGATGTATGGAAGTGAAACCTGGCCAGTGAGAGTTGAAGACATGCATTGCATGGATAGAAATGATATGAGAGTGATATGATAGATGTTTAACGCAAGTCTTAAAGACAGGTTCAGATCTGATGAGCTCAGAGGAAGATTGAATCTGGACAATATAGGAAGATGTGTGCAGAAGATTAGACTTTGATGGTATAGCTATGTTGCAAGAATGGATGAGAGTTGTTGGGTTAGATGTAGAACAATTGAGGTAGCAGGATCAGCCTACAGGGGAAGGCCAAGAAAAAACATGGGAGGAAGTGATAAAGATGGACTTGAAAGAGGGATAAATAAAGACCTGGCCAGAGATAGGTTAGTTTGAAAGTCAATTTCTGAAAGCCGTCCAACACATGCCAGCATGTAAAATGGACGTTAAACCGATGATGATGATGATGATATTCATGAGGCCTTTTCGCGTTAAGTTTCACCAAATAATTTCAATCGAAGATATGTTGGTGAAACTCAACGCAAACCTAAGAAAAACTATGTCGACCCTACTTCACCTGACACCTGGCCTCCCAGCTCACTTGACTGCAATCACCTCAACTTGTTTGGGTGATGCACGGTGAAACAAGACCAACAGATCCAGTTGCAACACAAAGGACAAGCTAAAAGCTAAGATCATCAGAGTCTTTGAGTTCTTAAGTAGGGAGACAGTGACGAAGACCTGTGGCTGATTCCGAGGCCACCTCGAGGTTGTCATCAAAGCGAAATGCGGGTTCAAGTGGAATCGGCAAAACAAGTCATAAAAACAAACTGAGCCAAGTTGGATGAATAAATCTTTTAAAAATGAAACTTATATTTTCCTACACAGCAAGAAGTATTTTGGTAAGAAGAACCTCTATATTGCTTTTGTGGATTTGGAGAAAGCTTTTGGTAAGAACAATAAAAGTGAAAATGATCTTTTTTTACCAAAAAATAAATATTTCTAATTTAAAAAAATAAAGAAGTATCTTGGTAAGAAGAACCTCTATATTGCTTTTGTGGATTTGGAGAAAGCTTTTGACAGAGTGCCAAGAGATGTCTGGGGAGATTTGCACAAATTCAGAGCAAGTGAATATTTGGTGATGGTTGTTCAAGCAATCTACAGAAATGCTCAAATTCGTGTTACAATTAATAGCACATTTAGTGACAGCTTTAATGTTCAAGTAGGAGTCCGTTAGGGTTTTCTACTGAGTCTGTTGCTTTGCATTTGCGTCTTAGAGAGTTCCATACGAGTTGTCTGGAAGAGATGCTGTTTGCTAATGATTTAGTACTTGCCTATGAAACAATGGAAGAAGACCTACTTGTTAAGTTAAAGACTTGGAGGAAAGCTATGGAAAGTAAAAGTCTGAGAGTGAATGTTACCGAGACCAAAGTAATGATCAGTCGTTGTAGTGGTGGAAAGTCAACAGAAAGAGGAAAGTTCTCCTGCTCAATTTATGAAAAATGAATTGGGAGGTACTCAATTTTTTGTAGTACTTGCAAACATTGAGTTCACAAGAAGTGTAATGGAATTACAGGTAGGTTGAGGGATGATAACTCGTTTGTTTGTATGCAAGAGATGTAACACAATGGAGATGGATGAGAACTCAGACGTGGACAAAGTATATTTGGATGGCAAGGCTACTGAGGTGGTTCAGAAGCTTTGTTACTTTGATGTTAGCATGGAAGCACAAACTGCTGATGCTGGTGTGATTGCAAGAGTTAGGAGTGGAAGTAGTAAGTTCAGGGAACATCTGCTATTACTAACCAGCAGTGTTACCACTGTCGACCAAGGGAAGAGTCTATCAGTCATGCGTGCGTAGTTCAATGCTGTATGGAAGTGAAATCTGGCCAATGAGGTTTGAGGATATGTTGCATGAAGAAGAATGATAGGAGAATGATATGATGGATGTGTAACGGGAGTTTTAAAGACCTCAGAGGAAAATTAAATCTGGACTGTACAGGGAAGTGTGTGCAGAACAAGAAACTTTGTTGGTTTTGTCACATTGAAGGAAAGGATGAGAATGCTTGGGTTAGTAGAACAGTTGTGGTAGCAGGGTTAGTAGGCAGGGGAAGGCTAAGGAAAACATGAGGAAGTGAGTAAGATGGATTTGAGAAAAAGAGGGATAAAGGAAAATCTGGCCAGAGATGGTTTAGTTTGGAAATTAATTTCTAAAAGCTGTCCAACACATGCCAACATATAAAACGGACAATAAACTGAACATGACAGTAATCTTGCAAACAAATATCGTCCATTCCCCTATATATATATATATATATAACTGAACAAAAAGGACAATGGTTCAAGGTAATTAACTTATAATATAAATCAGTTCTTATTTTTAAAAAGGAAGGAAAGTTTTTTTATAAAGATTCTTATATTTTCTTCTCTTCTAACAGAAAACTTATCTTTACGAAAATCATTTTTAAAGAGTTCCGTTACAAAAATAAAAACTGATGCAGTCTTAAGATGTGTTCATTCAATCTCTGCACCGAACTGACGGACAGAGCCTCTTATGGAGATGCTTTGTGGACACATCTAAAATAAAATGCATCCATTGCATCTGTGCATTTAGCGATAAAAATGCAATTTCAAACTTCAGCAAGAATGACCAACAAATAGACAAAGCCTCTCAGATGCAATGACACATCTAATAATCAATGCCCCAGACAACAAGTTTCCCTCCGATGTCAGTCACAGAGACATGGGTGTAAACTGCATTGAGCACTCCCACTGCAAACCATGAATCCACAAAAAGTGTAGTGGTCTTACTGATAGACTGGTAGTTTTTTTGTTTTTTTTTCATGGAAATTGCTCCAGACAAGGCGTGAAGCCATTTGATGTAAGCAGCTAAAAAAAAAAAAAAAAAAATGATATACTACTTCAAGATTAAATACTGAACAAAAGAGACGTGAGAGTTACGAGGCTGCCGAAACTAAATCCAAGGTCCACTTTCTATCCCCCTTGCAAACAAATATCGCCCACACCCTCTCTCTCTCATATATATATATATATATATATATAAGGAAATTGACAACATCTTTGAGGCACACATGAAAATGTATTTAAGTGAAATATTTTTAAAAATCAACATTGTGCAATTTAAATGAAAAAAATCATTTAATTTTTTTTTTTTTTGCAAACTTTCGTTGTAGAACAACCTCGTCAGGCGAGACTGTCTTATAGTTTGTTTTTTTTCTTCTTTCTCATTTTGGTATTAACCCTGAGGGGTCGAATCACGGTAAAGGCAGAAGGGTATGTCAAGTTCTAGAAGACGTTAGGATAAGTATAGTCCGGTCGATGTTATGCGCAGATTGGCGCTTTACTAAAAAAGCACCAATCTGAACAAAAAAGACAATGGTTCATAACTTACTACATATATATAATAAATAAATACCTGAACAAAAAAGACAATGGTTCAATGTAATTAACTTACAAAACCCAGATTGTCAGTTGTAGATATTTTGCCACTGCCCATTCTAGTAATGGTCAAGCCAAGGGTTATGTGCATGTAGACGGCACCCTACTAGACATCGAAACCACCCTTTGATACTGTTACAAGTTGTAATGCTAGTGGTGGTTGCGAACGTGTTATCACTGCTCGCTGTTGTGTTTAGCCTGTGTTTGCTCTGCTATGTTACACGGCAGTAAAACATGGGCCCTTAACTCTTCTGATCTGTAATGGATTTGGCGTAATGATCGTGCCATGATTAGGTGGATGTGCGACTGCACACTGGACAAAAAGATTCCATCAATTATGCTTTATCGGAAACTTGGTATTGGTAAGATTAGTAAGGATGCCTTAGTTACGCACTCGTCATCTCTGGTTGTTCACCCATGTGCAGATGGCTACTTGTTGCATCAACTCAAGAGAGGTTAGGGGTTTGCGTGCATAAGAAGTGACATAACTGCATTCAACCTGGCTGATGTCAACCCTTTGAAATGAACTGCGTAGAGAGCAGACATGAGATGTTGTGCGGTGTTGCACACTCAACCCGGAATACTCTCAGCATCCTAAATACCAATACTGGATAAAGAAAATGCTAATTAGATAAATATCCTACTTGAAGCAATTTACTTTATCCAATGGGGAAGCTTTTGATACACCTAAGATGTGAGACATACAGGAGAAGTAAAAAAGGATCTCAACTCCCTTGGAACTTCCAACCATTGTGACGGTGTAGTAGTAGCGTTGACAAAAATATTGACTCCACTTTTTTTTTTTTGCTGCCACATCTTTTAAAACTATACAAAGTACATTCAATAGCAAAGCGTTTCAAATTCTTTTCTTTTGTTTGTGCATTTTGTTTTTGTTTTCCAGTAAAACACAAGAGCCCTTTATCTCCCCTCCTCCTCTCCTGACCAGATGTTTTTTACCTAGCTGTTGGCTGTGGGAAGAAGATTCCTACTGCACTGTTGCCATCTCTTATTGTTCTTCTACCTTGCTTTTTGTCTTGTTTAAAAAGGTCTGTGAGATGCAATATATGGGCCCCCCATTTACTAGTGGTGTTATTATAGGAACTTTTTTCCATGGTAGCAAAAATAGTATTAAGTATCGCTTCTTTTTAATAGTAGTATCCTTTCGAAGTCAAAAGTTTAGTATCCTGCCAAACCTAATGCAGAATAGATTTTTTTTTTAACCAATAATGAGTCACCACTTATCAAGGCCAAAAGCCACTCAAGATAAGAGCTAAAGAGATGGATGGATTGTCAGTTGGGACAAAAAAAAAAAAAAAAAAAAAAAAAGGTACCAAGAATTGATATGGCTCAACATCTTGGGTCTCTTTTTGAATTACTCCCAATGAATATCCAATTTGAAATAACCTTTGTGTATGTCAGTTATATACAATCAGCTTTCATCTGGATTTTTGGATGAAGACTTATTTGCATTGTCTCTTTAAACTATTGTTGTTACTATTGCTATTTGTGTTTTGTCTACGTTTCGGCCGATGACCTTCAGGTTCAGTGTTCATTTTACAGTGATGTTTTTTTGTTTTTTTTATATATTCAATGTTCTTGATTATTTGTGTATGCTGCAGTTTCTTTCTACATAGTTAAATCAGAAGGCATATTAGCCGAAATGTAGAAATAGCATGTTGATGAGGACAACAGCTCAAAGACAAATAACATACAATCAAGTTTATCTAACTTCTAATACTAAAATAAAAAAATAAAATAAAATACTGGCAATAATATATTTTCTTCCTAAAGAACATAAAAATATACTCCTGTAATGTTTTTAACTCATAAAAAGGTTGCTCACCCTCATCCACGAAGCCATATTTGCATGTTTATAAAACATGTCACGTTCATTTCAGTCAAACATCCTTAAACTTACAAATTGGAACAGTTTCCTATTGTAAACATTAACATTACACATCTGTAATGACAAAGCAGCTAACAGCTGTATCACATTGAAACACCAGTTTTCGTCAAATCATTGAAGTTAAGCAACACTGATCCGTAGTTAGATGGGTGACCATTTGGGAATAACAAAAGTCATAAGTTTGTAATTGGCTATAAAGTTAATACCCTTGGGTAAAGGGTGACTCAATCTCTTTTCTCGCCTATGAGTGAAATAGTAAGATAGACTAGACTCTTTAACATCACGTACAGCAGCTACAATGTGCCGCATGACCTTCGCAGAGAGGGCTTCATGAAGTGGTACCGAAACAATTTTGATTGACTCGTCAGATAGCTTTTTCGGTTTGGGTCGCTTGGCTGTGGAACCAGATGCCAGAAGCTGTGGTCAGCTTGCAGACGTCCAAACAGTTTGTGGCATGTTATCTTTGGATGATTACCCCTGTACACCACTCCTCCCCCCCCCCTCACTTTTACATGGTTCTGTCCCTGTGCTAATAATAATAACGCCAGTTTATCTCTGCTCATCCCACCATTGCTTTCAGTCATTATGTCACTGGACTTAAGCAATGCTGGGTCAGATAAAGTGCAGCTGGAGATTAGGCAACTCTTGCTTCAACATATAGTCATCGTGCAGCCACCTTTTCTACAGAATGTTGCCAACAATGACAAAGTAAATATTATTCAGATTTAAAATTCAAGTTCAACTAAAATGAGAAATTCAAAGAAAACAAATGAAAAACTTATACTATATTTTTTTTTTGTTTAAATCTAATAACATAGGAAACAAAAATTTTAAATACAGGACGCAGACAATATTTGTTCCCAATTTTCAACAGCTAATTTTGTGCATTTTTTTTTTTTAATTTCATTCGTTGTCAGTGTTGTCTTTATGAAACCAGTGACTATTTCCATTTTTTTTTTTTCAGAATAATTGATTATAGACAATTTTGAACATCTATATTTGTGGGAGACAAGTTCTCCTTGGAATCCACAGTGAAAGGACAAATAAGGAGATTCCAGACTTCCTCAACATCAGCAGGAGGAAGATAGAAAAGGTCAGAAAAGAACTGAAAGAGCTAGGATTCGACTACGTAGTAACACCAGAGAGAAAAGCACATGATCGATAATCTGACGCCAAACCTTGGATTGACCAATTAGCTGCACGTAGCAAGTCATACCAGCCGGAAAACCCAGGGTCGGTTGTCAAAGAACTATCAACCAAACTTTGCCTGACATTTGACCTGCCAGCTCGTCTGACTTCAACCCCCTTGATTTATTTGTGTGAGGCACAATGGAATGCAACACCAACACATCTAACTGCAACACAAAGGACAAGCTAAAGATCAGGAGCACTAGAACGTCTGGGGGTTTCAATCGGGAAACGGTGATGAAGGCATGTTGCCAGTTCTGAGGCTGCCCCTATTTACTTGCCTCCCTACAAGGGGAGAGTTAGACACAAGGGGGAAAATCCAGTTTCCCCCCAAAAAAGGGGTACTATGGATTGGGACAAAAAAAATCAAAACTGTCTCAGTCTATAAGGATTTCTCCTTCACTGACCGAGGACAGAAAAGATCAAGTGTAGTATCAGAACAGGTGCTACACTTTGCTCCTAGCCAAAAGGTTGAAGCTGCCATAAAAGCCAAAGGTGGGTACATAAAGTGAAACAAGCCATGAAGACGAACCGACCCAAGTGTTGATGAACACATCTCAACAAATGAAACTGTTATTCTTGTAAACAAATAACGCCTGCATCTTGTGTTACTTATTAAGTAAGACTGTACCAAATATTTATGATTAAATTACACTGCCACACATGTTTCCTCTCAAAATTCTTCAAAATACTATCAAGTAAGTATAAAATACAGCAAAATTACATTGACACACTGGTACTTGCTAGAATCACCAAAGTTAAACAACGTTGAGCCTGGTCAGTATCAAATGGGTGAGCATTTGGGAATACCAGGTGCTGTATGTGGGAGGAGGGTAAAATCTCCCTATAAAAAGAAAAAAGAAGACAGCCCTGAAGTTTCTATAGCAAGTACTTTAATAAAAACCTGTTTATCCACAGATGTGTTAGAACATTGCCTTCCCCCACCTGAAGCAGAAGTTATGTTCTCAATCATGTGACAAAGATCGCCAGAGTGAGTTTGCTTTATCAAAATAAGAAAGCATCAAATTTACAGATTAACAAAAAAAAATTTATTTTATTTTATTTTTTTAAATTTATTCAATTTTTAGGAGAGATCAATTTTTTTTTATGTAAGTTTAATGTACAATGACCCCCCCCCCCCCAATTCAACTTTCTTTGTCATGTAAAAAACTGTTGCACTTATGATGTTTAAACCCTTTAATTACACAGCCTACTTGTTTAGTACAAGGATTCAAAATCTTTCGTTTTTAATTTTTGTTTTGCATTTTTTTTTTTTAAATAGAATTTTCAAAGTTAACTTTAATTATTATGGCATCGTTAGATCATTAAATTATTAATTGAACCAAATTGTTATGAAAATATAACTAACTGTTGTGGTAATGGTTTAATCTTTTTATAAAATTATTTTATAAAACTTTTAATGAGATTTTGCTAAGAATTTTATAGCCAGTTTAAAAACTTTCTATTTGACAGTTTAAATGCTTCCAAATTCATTTTAAAATTTGAAGAGTCGCAAAGTAACTCTTTCTTTTTCTCCACTATTAACAAAAATTAAAAAGACTGACTTTTTTCTTTCTTTTTTTAAATAAATGCATTCTGGTGGATTTTATTTTGTAATTAAATTATTAAAAACAAAATGTATTTAAAAAATTTATTTTTATTTTACACTATTGAATTTTTTATTTTGATACGTAATCGATTAATAGTAAAATAAAATATTAATTCAATTTTTGTAGTCACAATAAGAAAATACAGACAAAGTTATCTTATAATTGTATTAATATAGAGATGACTTTTCAACAAAATCATTCAGGCATCGCCTGTTTACCATCTTAGGCTGTCAACCAAGCTCCAGTCCCTGTCCCATCGCCTCAATGTAGCATCCTTGTGCTTGTTTTACAAATACTTCAATGGATTATGCTCCGATGAATTGGCTACTCTGATGCCACCTCGACGTAAATTCACTAGACTAACTCGACAATCAACTAAATCTCATTCATTCACTGTAGAGGTCCCCAGATGCCGGAAAGCCTTCTACTCAAATAGCTTCTTTCCTCGTGCTGCTGGCCTGTGGAACTCCCTCCCTGCCCCAAGTTTCCCTGACAGTACTGACATGCAGAAATTTAAAACTAATGTAAACAGACATCTCGCTGCGCAGATCCCAAAAAAAATCACTGTACCGATAAACTAAAATTGTCTTCTTGGTCAGACATTCTGTTTAGATGTCCTTTTGTTTAAAATATAGAATATTGTTAAATAGATAAATAAAAATCTATAAACCTAATGGATTTATTCAGCCACAATTATTATTTTTTTAAATCAATGAATCGTCCCAAAATCTTGTTATCCTCTTCGTGCAAGAGATTCTGAATATCCGTTAGCACTGAAAATCAGCTGCAAGAATGATTCAGTGTAACAAGAAATATTTATTTCTATTTCTTTTTTGAAAAACCTACAAATGGATTATGTCAGATAATATAAAAAGGATTTTAAAAAAAAAAAAGAAAAGACAATATTAGGTAATTTCTAACGTTTGCTACACTACAGAGATTTTCTTATTTATTTTAAAAGTTTTTGCTTCCTCACAAGGACAACGTTAGACACGAGATAAGTTTTTAATGTGTGTGTGTAGGGAGGACATCCACCCCTCAAAAAAGGGCAGTGAATGGTTAAAAAAAATATTTTTAAATAAAATAAACTTGTCCTGGCTGAGAACAATTTCTCCTCGGAGAGAACACACTTTGACTTAATTATTCACAAATAAAAATACAATTCCTATATGAATTAGGCACAATGCCATCAAAAGTGTTGGGAGGGGGTTGTTGGTCAACCGTTGTTTATCCTACATGTAACTAGACACATTCGTCCAAGCATTGTTCCTTTCATTCTGTCACCATTTGCCCATCACTTTCACTTCAGCCGTCACCACAATACCACATTTACTCTATGGACTACCCTACTTAAAATATCCCTCATGGCTTGAATTGAATTTTGTTTACAAAAGAAATATATATATATATATATATTATATACACACACAGTCATAAAACAAAATGGAGGGGGGTGATTTAATAGAAAACACCCCAAAAAGAAACAATAAAAACAGGTTTGCACCCACCCCCCTCAATCCTTTCTAAAATAGGCCACCCACTGTTTTCCAGTTTTAGAACCAAAACAAGTAGGTTGATCTCTAAATAGAAGTGAGACTTGAGTGGGAGAAGATGAAATAGGAGTGGAGTTTGGGAGTGGGTGATGTCCTTCCAAGATAAATACAATTTGGGGAAGCCATGGACAAAATAAGAGTGGGGAGTGGGCATCTTTGAGGACCCCCCCCCCCAAAAAAAAAAAGAATACACTCAACTAGTTAAGAGTTAACTGGTCTTGGATCTAACAAGACCAAGAATCGTGTACACCATGCTCAGGCATTCATATTTTCATATGCACAACTTGTACCCACCTTTTGTTGAATTCTATGGAGAGTAATTTCTTTTATAACATCTAATTTTAATCATAAACTGATACTTGAAGAATGCAATCAAATCCTGATGTGAAAAAGAACTTCAGACGAGTCATCCACATCACCATTCTAGTTACGGCCAGGTTCGGCAGACACACTATTTGTTTCTCCCTAGCCCACGGCAGATTGAAATTAGCAATCACGTATGCAACATCGAGCAGAACCAACTGCTCGGAACCCATGCGAGCCATCACCTCATTGACATGAATAGCAAAGTAGGCATACTCACCCGTTTCTTCTTCAATACTGTTGCAGCCTAAAGGCTGAGAACCAGAGTTCAAATGCAAATGATAGTCCAAAACTTCAATATTTGTTAATTGAATATAGATAGGCTATTGTTGTCATGGTAACGTCAATAGTAACATTAGTACGACCACAACAGCCGACCTAACCATCGTTTGTTCTTAGAATTGATGGAAGCATAAGAAATAAGCCAATATAAAGTCTTTCAGATCTTCTAACCCTATTGGCGTTTTATTAAAAAAAATGTCATCCTTTTTTATTTCCATATAGACATATTTTTATACATTATTATTAAATCATTCTAATCAGCATTTATTTTATTGTCTTATTTCCCTTGATTAGGGGTCTAGTGTTTTCTGGTACACTGCAATCTCAGTCTTTAAGCTCAGTGGTCTTGGGGATTGATTCTGTTCAAATTCCACTGTCTAAGAACCTTGTTGATAGTTAGCATTCAAGTTTTCTTAGGTCGCCCAAGTTTCATCCAGCCCTCCACCTCAAGGTCTCTGCATTTTCTTATCCAAGAGTTGCTCCTCTAAATGTGGCCAAACCAATGTAGCTGACTGATAGTCAGGAGTTCACTGAGCTTGCGTATATTCAGCCTCGCAACAAGATATCCGAGCTGATATGACAGGTCTGATCTGACATTGCATATTCATCTGATCATTGCTCTGTCATTACGCTGAAGATGGAAGGATGAGGACTGGGTGGGAGCAGGGTACTCACCTCCATACAGCATCACACAACTAACACAACTGCTATATAGCCTTCCCCCTGGTAGTGAGAGGGATAGCTCGCATCAGCGTCAGGAATCAATATATTAAAAATAAAAAAAAAATTTTAATTTAAAAAAAACACAGGATCAATATGAACTCTGCCATTTTCATAATAAAATGCTTTGTCTCCAAACCCTATTAATTTGTGTAAAGTCAGAACAAACACTTTTCAATTAGTCTTGACTTGTAATATAACCTCCTTTTGGACACCTCAATTTGTTAGCCCTGTTTGAAAATATGAATTCACTTAGAAAAGAATTTAATATTTATCTTATTAATCCGCATAAGTATTTATTTAAATAGTATATATTACTGTGTTTGTTGGTATATTTAGTATTAAGAAAAACAAAGAAAAAAAAAGGATTAAACTTGTTTAGTTTTAATTCCAAACCTTAATATTTCAAGGATTTAATATTTCTTTAAGTTTCAAAACGTTTTTTTAATGGTTAATACATATAATCTACTTTGAAAAAAAGTATTCTGCACAAGTGCCAAAGGTGGTTTGTTTATATATAAATATAACGACAGAGAACGAACAAAGAATACAAAGAAAACTACCCTAAAAAAGAGAAACTGGAAAATACTCTTTGGGGATATTTTCATTGTTGCCAATAATAACAAGCCGTGCGTGCATGGTCCCCTTTGTATGTGACTCGATGTGGCGAGTGTAAAATGCAATAAATTTGGGCAATTTAGGGCATTTTTGACCCTCCTTTGACTTCCTGGGGGCGCGAACCAGAATTTTTCTGAGGTCAAGGATGCTCATTTTATATCCAGAACAATTGTCTCTACATTTTGGCCAAGTTTCAGAAAAATTGAATGTATGGATCAAACGTTATGGGAGGAAAGGGTCATTTTTTGACATTTTGGGGGCTTGTGACCTCCTGGGGGCGCAAACCAGATTTTTTCCAAGGTCAGCGATACTTATTTTCTATTAGGAACAATTGCCTCCACATTTTGGCCAAGTTTCAGAGAAATTGAATGGATGGATGAAAAGTTATGGGGGCAAAAAATGTCATTTTTTGCCATTTTGGAGCCTTTTGACCCCCTGGGGGGCTAACCAGATTTTTTTTCAAAAATCGGAGAATGTCACTTTCTAACCTGACCAAAGTTACAACTTCATGCAAAATTTCAGAGAAATTCAATGGATGGTTGCAGAGAAAAATCGGGACGAACGGACGGACATGCCTCAAAACATAAGTCCCCCGATTTTATAAATTGGGGGACCAATAATACTGTGCAATTTACACAGGTCCAAATGTTTCTTTAATACTGATTGGGAATCATCACAAGATATCTGGTTTTTACTTTCACTACTGCACTTTAGTCGCCTGTTTCGTGAACGCTTCTATACGCGGATGACATAAGGCTGGTTTCCAAGAATAAACTATCCACACCGGCAAGGATAATACTGGAACATGCAGTTCAGCTCAAGACGGAACATCAGGAAGACTAAGCAAAGATGAGTAACAGACTATTCACGTTGATGGAAAGGATCTTCCCAGGACAAGTGGTTTCAAATATCTTTGTTCGACTATTAGTTGTGACTGAAGAATCTTCGGCAATATTACAGCTCAAATCAATGCTGCATAGCTGAAATGGCATATTGCTGCCACTGGTATTCTGTGAATGAAGGAAGCAGGAAGGAGAGCATTGGTGATGAAGATGAAGATGTGTTTAAATTCAGATCTGATCATACTTGACCATGCCCGAAATGTCAATATTCGCCACCATTATGCCAATCTCGGACAAAATGTGGGGGAAAATCATCTGTGCTGGTATGGACATGTACTGCGCGCAAACGGTAACATTGTGAAAACGGAACTCAAGATGGAGACCTCCGAGAACAGGAGGAGAGGACGGCCAAAACTCAAAAGTTGGTTGGATACCCTACACCAAGATATCAAAATGGTCAGACTTCATCTTGACCAATTTTTTCACCGTGTACGGCAGAAAAGTGAAATCCAGTGTGGTACGCGACTGCACAGGATAAATACAGAAGAAAACTATCTTGTTTCCAAAGATACCATTTGAGAGGCACTGACAGATTAACCTCCTTATCATTCAATCTAAGTATCCTGAAATGGTAAAAAAAAAATTTCAACAGTCATAGCATAAGTATGAGCTCTTTCATTTTGCTGGGATCATCTTCAGCAAGAAGACCTACAATATCAGTTTTTCCCTCAGCAGAATTAACAAGGCATTCAGATAGACCTATATAAAAAGAGATCCAAACTAGAAAATAGTTGCACAACATGACACTATATACAAACAATTAAAAAGTGAATTTTAAAAAAATTCTTTTATGTTGGGGGGGTATTTTATTTGCTTTTCAGGCCAAGAGGGTTAGGATCTTCATTGGATTCTTCATTTTCTTTCAGACAGAACAGCTGAAATATGTTCATACATAAAGAGACAATGTTTTATATGGATCCATTTTCCATAGCTATGAGTTGCTTCAGGGCTGATCATCATCTATATGAGCACCCCTATCTGTCAGAACTTTAAACGTGTCCTCACTAAAGTATCTTTAACAACTGACAATTCAACTACAAATCCGTTCTATGTCACATGATTAAAATGAACCAATCAGATCAATCCACCCTAAGAGTATTGGGTGACAGGTTAACCTGGGGTAAAACCTTTTCAATTATATTTAAGTAACAGTATGCATTCCATATCTATACTTAACTTCGATGCATATTCCTGCTAAATAATAATTCAATGCATAAAAATGTTATTTTTACAAGCACTTAAAAAAATTGTGGTGGGGGAGGGGTAAACCTGCAAAATTTTAAATTTAGGCCAAAAAAAAAAAAAAAGTTGGAGAAAAATAAAATAATTTTAAACTAGCAAATATATACTTCCTCCCATTGCATATTTTTGTTCAACTACCGTGTCATACTCTGCTGCCTGCGAGAGGGTGTTCCTATTTACTTGTCTAGAATTATATAATTCTGAAAAACAAAAAAAAACTCCATACAATACACAGTTCAAACTAAAATTGTTTTGGCCTATTAACATAATTTCCAACACTATTGATAATGTTTACTCATTTAATCTTATCGCTTATGTTTGAATTCATGTTTTGAAACATGTCGTAAATCATAAATCTATGACGTCACGCCAAGCTATGATTATTTTGTTATGGTAATGTTTTAAGCTCTAGTTATAAGAAAGTGCAGATAGCTCAGTTGGTAGAACATCAGACTGAAGATTTCAAAGTTTTGATTTCCAGTTATGGCGTCCGATTTATTTGTTGGGAATTTATTATTTTGTATTAATGCAATATTTTCCAGTTCTAAAGGAAAAGATATTCGTTTAAAAAACTTCTGACTGACAGATCGACACAACAACAAAGTGACCATTATATTATAAATGAATTAGTGGTTTATTTGTTGTTGTTTTTTTTATCAAATTACTAATGTTAAAAGTTAAATATATAAAATACAATGTTTGTATGCGAACTCTCATTTCTCAGTTGAGCAGCAACAGAGTTAAGATATGATTTACAGATGCACCACGCAATAAGGTGCCAGAAATGATGTGATGGGGGAAAGTTGGTAGTGATCAGGGTACAATCCGAGAAGGACATGCAGTGTACTCTTACTAGGTCTAACCAAGTCACTAGGACCAACTTCAGAGAATTCAAACTTCATAGTTATCAATTACAAAATTAAAAGAAAAAAAAACTAAAAGTTTTCTCCTCTATACTTAATTGACAGATTACTCATTATTTACTAGACAACCCATAACCCGTCAGATCAGTATTTGTTATATATATATATATATATATATTACTAGTAGGGCTATCCGGCGTTGCCAGGATAAAGTGCAACATATTTTTTATTAAAACTTCTTTTTCCACTGCCTTGTCCATTCCTCTCTAGCTGGACATACAGACAACTACCATTTATATAATAGATTTCGAGGAATGAGAAGGCATTTTCTGTTGAAATTAGTACATAACATTGAAAATGGCTGAAAAACCAGTTGCTCCCAAAAGAATGAATAATTCCTTTTAAATTTTAGATATTATTCACCCCTGGGCAACACTGATCAAGAATATACCAACTTTGTGTTTGTTTTGTAGTTTTGTAGTTTTAGCTGGAAATACATACATACAACTGCCCTGTATAATAGAAGATAATAAATTTTGAATTCATAAATATTCGGATGTTCCAAGTTACGGCTGTTGCTACTTTCAAACCAACCTATACATCCAGATTGTTGATATTATATCAACAGCAACTAAATTTTATAAAAGGTCAGTGCTTTTTTGAAAAATTATAGTTGGAATTTCCAAATATTTAGGAAAATCCTATGATTTCATAATCTAAACTTTTTCTTGCCTCTCTCCTTTCTATTTACCCCTCTCTGTAATTATTTACCTCTTCCCGCTACTTGTCTTACCATTCATGCTATTTGTCTTCCTCCCACCAAATGAAAAGTGTGTACAGTGATAAGATAACAGCATCCGAGCAACCCCTAAATTCTAACCCTAACCATGGTAGGGATGATGGCAATGTGGTAGTGTCAGAGCTACCCAGGTAACGGGGTTCTGGTGAAAATCCAGGAGTCAACACCAGAATCCGTTGTCTTCTGATCGTCTGCATCTGTAGCAAACAAGGACATATCAAGGCCCGAAACCTTAAATCCATGGATAACGTTGTTTGTGTACATGTGTAACTGACAACAATTCTTTTTATCTCTTTAGGTCAAACCTTCCACAATTTTGTATGCAACTGATGGGCCTTGCTGCTCTGGGTGTCGGGGATAAAATCCTGCAATTTTACAAGATTAACAATTAGTCATAAAAAAACAAGGACTTTATGCAGACCAGACAACCCTGAGGCACGATCTTCATGGGCGCTGTGCAGAAATCAGATTCGCTCAACAACAGTTTTAGTTATACATGTAGATTTATAACGTGGCTACATATTACGAAAGCCACATGCACATATTTACATACAACATATCTGATCATGTAGTAATCTTTGCCTGTGGTTAGAATTTTTTTCAAATGTTTATTAGTTACTAACAGAAACCATTATTTTCTTTTTAAAAGCTCTATTTGATGCATACAACTGAATACAATTATTCCATGAGATTCCCTTCAATTCTATAGTCACCATTATTTGCTTTTATTCAATAATTACATTCGTTAGGAGGGGAGAGAAAAGAAAGAAAATAAAGTGACCATTTATGTATTTTTTTATTACACATGCAAAACAATTACTGAAATTCAAATTATTCTTGAAAATTGTCATTCAAAAATGTATTTCCAGCTGTGTAAACCTAAACAACAATTCAAATTGTTTGCAATTTAAGACATTTTCCTTTTTTTTTAATAACAAAACTACATGCATTGATTAAATGTTGGGGATTGTTTTTTTACTGACATTGATTTTTAGAATTTAAATATAACCCTCTTCCCCACCCCCATCTCTCTACACTGAATGAAAAGGCTATATTTAAATTTTCTCTTGGGGGGGGGGATCCCATCTATTTTTAATTAATAGAAAGACATTTGAAAAAAACTAAATCTACCAGGGTTTTTTTTCTAAAACAATATCCTTGTAACAAATGACCTAATCAATTTTTTTTTTAAATAGCAGGAGTGTAGAAATAATGGAAAAAGAATGAAATTTTAGGGTCTATCTGATGAAACATGAGAATTTTACATGTATATTCATATATATTCTTGAAGATTGTATGTATATATATATATATATATATATATATATATATATATATATAAGAGAATAAGACGAAAAATCAACCTTTTAGTCGGAGAAATCCGATCCAAAACAGATCTTGCACACATGGAGGGCTTGACATCCTTTCAGATAGACATAATAATAAATAATTAAAAGGGGCCTATCTTAACTCTTTATTGCAGTTTCACAGTAAATTCGGTTGTCAGAAGCATGAATTTTGAAGACGAGCTCAAACTAGCCAGAATTCAGTTTGAGCTTGCATTCAAATGTGTACAGACATGTGAGATAGGAATACACTTCTAGCGATCGGATTTACCATGAAACTTCAGTAAAGTGTTAAGATGAACCCGTTTTAATTATTTATCATTGTCGAAAAAAGATTGATTAAAATAAGATGATGCCCAAAGAGGCTACACATTGTTAAGGAGAATATCTATAGAAAAAGGATATTAAAAATGTAATGAAATTAGGAAAAAAAAACTGATCCCTAACCATCACCAAAAAACCATTACCAAATATGAATGTGCTAAAAGTATATTTCAAACTGAATAAATATACCAAAAGGAAACATTTAAATTTTACGATACAATTTCAAATCATCTTTTAAAACAAAGACAAGTGCAAAATATAAAACAGGTAATAAAAGTGATATGTTCCTTCAACAGTCATCAGGGGAGTAACATCACTCCTCTAATGAATTATAGTTAAAAGAACATCGTAGGAGAGACTCTACTAAAAGGAACCGGCTTTCATTAGTTATAATACTCGCAGGAAGACGCAGCATTGTCCAGGCGTTTAATGAGGAACCCCATATCCTTTGGTGTCCAGCTCAAAGAATCATATTACCTTTTTCATTCTTATTTTTTTTACATTTTATTCCATACAATTTTTGGAGTGAGGCCTAAGGACGTACTCAGCATTGTGTGCAAGTAACATTAATTGAAGAAGTAAATATCAGTCAATTTATAATCTTTAACCATCTCTAGCCTCCACCCGGGCAATTAAAGAGGACTCCCTGTGAACTCCTGCTCCAACCCCTGAACCTCATCACCATATTACCTTTAATTCCTATAATTTTAAAGTTGTAAATATAATAAAGCATTGTATTTCCTTTTTAATGAATGTCAAGCGCAAACTCAGACCAAACGATAATTTTGTACCTCCTTTGATCAAAATGAAATATATTTATCCAAGTACCCCCTAGGTAATATAGTTTAAGAATATGATTAAAAGAAATCTATCACCCAAATCTTAGGAGTTTGTGAACAAACCAGCAGACTGAAGTCATAACTTATATCTCAGACTGTCGAAAAAACGACCCGGTTTCAATCTCAGCCTGAAGCACTCACATGTCTAACCACTGTGAATAGCTGTGATATAGCAAAATAGACCGTCTTTGAATGACTATACATATGGCCCCCACCCCTTTGTGGGTTGAGCACCATGGGATGTGAAATCACCAACTATCATTAATACAAAGCTATTTGTAGAAACGAATAGAGCATTCTCTGGCTGCTGATAGTGTTTATATAAACAGTAATATTTCCCTTCCACACTTGTGTAGATGGCACAGTAGATAAAAAAGCTTAGACTGCGACAACAGTTTCAATCTCAGCCAGAAGCATTCTTATGTCTAGCCACACTGAAGAGCTGTGATACAGTGAAATGGTCTGAGGATGACAACACACCCACATACATACACACAGGGATAAAATACATGATATATCATAAAATGAAAAGTCACGTTGACAGAAAAAAAATTAAACTCGTTTTTTTTTTTTTTTTACATTTCTGCCTGTGTTTAACTGCTTTTCCTTTCAATCTTCTTATATATATTATTTAAATGCTATATATTATTTAAATGCTATATATTACTGTTCGCTGTATAGTATTTAAATAAAATAATATTAGCTCTTGTAAAACCTATGATCAAGCACTTTGATTTTTTTTCTACTAACTTTTGATACATGCTATAGATTCCTCTGACGATTCTTAGTTGAACAATCTTGAGACAGCTTTTATTAGCTATTTTTAAATGAAAACATAAGATATTTCTTTTAATCATACATATTCAATTTATGGTTGAACTTGATCTGATGTTGAATCATTTTGTAATTAGAAGGAAAAAAAAGTAATAATATCCGTCTATTAATCTTTTTTTAATGATAAAAGTGGGAGGACGATTTGCACACAGAAACGGTTAACAATAGGCGTGCTGCAAGGCTGAGGATTACTGATGAAGAAAACCTATTGTCGAAGCAATTTGTAGGAGCAATAATAGTGTTGCTGCTGCTGCTGCTTTTACACAACTGCCTCCTATAGTTGTTGAAGTAGCAGTATACAATAAGTGTGGAGGCTCTATTGATTTTTGAAGAAGGACATTAAAAAAATGTAACAAGGTTGCCGTCTTGTTTTTTTTATCAATGCATAGAACAATTTAACACAAATCTCAGATGTTTGCTATTCATCCATTTGAAAGGAGTTGATTGAATTTGGTGCATGCACAATAAAACAGAATATGAGATTCATCAATTCATTCTATTAATATAAGCATTTTACAAACCCCAATTCTATACAGAACATGAAAAAATGCAACGAGTAATACATAATTCAATTATTACATTTTTCTTAATAGCTCATCTAGTCCGTTCCAGTCGATGAGACTTTCCTCAGGACACAGTTTAAGTGGAGTGAGCTAAATTTATGAAATGGTGAAAAATTATTTTTTAAATATTTTTTTGATAACGTGAAACAAATTATTTCACACATAACATTTATATTTTTCACTATAATATAAATTTGGTTCAATCCACTTAAACTATCCCCAGAGGAGGATCTCACTGACCGAAATGTAAACTATATGAGCCATTAGAAAACTAATTGTAATATTGTTTCCCCCTTTTAATAATAATAATAATATATATATATATATATATATATATAAATTATTTTATTTAAATACTATACATTACAGTGTCTGTTGGGGGTACCCGTATTTCATCAGTCTGGTAATCTTGAACTTAGGAGAAAATCTGGCTTGTTTCTTTGCCAAACAAATCTTTCTGGCAAAGAAACAAGCCGGATTTTCTCCTAAATCCAGGATGACCAGACTGATGAAATCCGGGTATTCCTAACAGACACTAATGTATAGTATTTAAATAAAATAATTTATGTTAGCTTTTGTAAAAAACTTTTTTTTAACTCTCATACCCAGCACTTTACCATTTCTGGCCTCCATCCTCAGCTCATACCTATCCCATACCCCCCCCCCCCCCCAGTTCTTGAGGGACAGTCAGTGCATTCCAACCGGTCACTGTATTTCTCATTTGTACAGTCCTCATAATCCGCCATTAGGTTTGCTTGATGAGCGAAAATGAAGCTGTAGAGTACTTTCTAGCTCAATGGGCCGGATTTCCCACAACTTCTGAAACCATTCGTATCAATGTCTAATCGAATTTTCACCATTATAGTATTACCAACAAACTGTCCAGAAGTAGACAGGGATGAGGGAGAGGGGTCAGTTACAATATTTTTTTTATTTTTTTTAAGTTAAGACCCTCAATTTTATAATTTATTTTTCTAGTAAATAAGATTATTTTCTTAAATCTATTTTACTAATTTCTAGAATCAATGAGAATAAAATGATATATATATATATATATAGTAATGAAATGGTAACAATAGATATTTATATAAACACTTATGATATTCGTATGTAATTATAATTTATTTAATATGCCGTTTCATGGGTAGTTTATATATATATATATATATAATTATTTTCCTCAGAATTGATAATGAAAAAATTAATGAAAGTAGACCTGAAATAAGCATTATCAATAAAATGTAGAATATTAGTACAAATACTAAACGAACAAAATATAATTTGTATATTTTAATTTTTTAAAATTTTTTATTGCAAATTAAAAATTTTCAAATTACTAAACATCAAAACTTAAATTTTCAAATTATTCTTTTTAAAAATCCAATGAAATTTACTTGTTTTGATCATATTTGTATAGTATTTTATGCATAAAGATTATTTTTATTTTATAGATAAAGATTAAAAACTTTAATTTCAAGAAATGTGTTTCAGTAAAAAAATAAAATAAAAATCCATACCAAGTTACATGCTGTTTTTTGTTTTGTTTTGTTTTTTTTAAATACAAATTGAAATAGAGATTCCACCACCTTTTTTTAAACATACCTGCAGTGTAAATTTTAAAGTAGGAAATAAACTTTCAATTAATTTAAATGATTATATAAGAAAGAAAAGGAGAAAGGCTAAGTTACATATATTCAAATAAATGTTGATGGCTATATAATTTTAAAATAACTAATAAAAACTGGGGATCCATTTTGTCTCCAAAGATTTCCTTTCAACTCACATTCATCAGAGGAACAATGGTGCTTCTCTGATGAATGTCAAAGGAAATCTAGAGATAATAAAACGAAATCCCGGCTTTTGATAGTTATTTTTAAAATATACATATATTAGCTGACATATTTCATAAGAAAAGAACTTTACATAATTTTGCAGAAAGATTTAAAGGAGTTTCCCCAAACACTGTAACCAACCAAAAACCATAAAGAA
The DNA here is from genome assembly GCA_963556195.1 of Sepiola atlantica. Lineage (NCBI taxonomy): Eukaryota > Metazoa > Mollusca > Cephalopoda > Sepiida > Sepiolidae > Sepiola > Sepiola atlantica. The sequence continues at coordinate 13,582,567 of OY744550.1, read as the reverse complement.
ACTGAATAGAATAAAGTTTATGTTTGAGGGGGAAAAAAGCCAAAGAAATGACAAAACGGATACCTTACAAGAACAGTCCAGTTTTCATTGTCAGTCCTTTATGAAAAAAGGATTATTTTAAAGTTAAAAAACAAGAAAAGAACTTGATGTTATATTTGCACATTTTTTTTTTTTTTTTAATCAAGAAATAAAACTAAGGAAACAGGAAATTTATGCCAGAAAACCTATATCATTATTAGTTATTTATTATTATTATTAGTTATTATTAGTTATTATTATAAGACTTCAAGAGTAATATTTTACTAAATAATTCCTTAATTTTCATAGAGTAAAAACATCTGTAAGAAGATTCACCAATGACTAAGTAAAAATGACCCCAAATAGACTTAGATTATATCTTAAGATTACACTAGCATTTAAGCTTATAGAAATCTTTTCTCTGGGACTTGTTTTATTCAGATTAAATTCACAGGTGCAACTGGGATTGGTAATGACATCAGGATTAAAGAAAGAAGTGTCAGACTTTTGTCATCTTAAAAAACAAAAAATTGGGTCATATCAAGAAAGTATACGCATACAGGTTTAGTAAATTGAAATGAATCAACATTTAGTAATAGTAAATATGCTTGCATTAGCTAATTTATATATATATATATATATATATATATATATATATATATATAAGAAAAGATCTTGAAATCAGGACAATAACAAACTGAGACAGCAGATCTTGAACAAATAAAGGGCTCACTATCACATTATATATATATATATATATATATATTATATATATATTATATATATATAACTTATTTTAGTATAACTACTCTTCATTCTCTTTGAAAAAGAGTCTAGTCACATGATAGACAACCATTTTTCCTATTTGTTCCAAATCATTATTTCTCAGCATCTTCATGTTGGGACTGGCCTTATGATGCTTGGCCTTGAATAAGGCTATAATCGAATCATGTATGCACATATGTAGCTAAAATGTTTGTATACATAAATTAAAAAAATTTACGAAAATATAGCTCTACTTGTTATTGAGCACTATCACATAAACACAGTAGGTTTCACGGATTAACTGATATGAACAAAAATTCCACCAGGACTAAGAACAAATCCGCACAAACAGCTGATAATTGTCCCTTGGTGGCATGAACCCCAGTATTATGTTTAGACATGTGAGGGCAAGTTATAACTAAGAATTGTATCAGCTGTTATACATATATATATATATATATATATATAGCATCAAGTACTTTTTACAAAATGTTTAAAATAAATATTGCTTTTTAAAAACATTTTTTCTATTCATTATGAACTTTATATATTTCAATTTCTGCTAGTTACTTGAAGTTGAAAATATACTAAGCAGTCATTAAATAAAAAAAAATTAGCAAAACTGAATTTCATAGCTAATCTTTACAAATTTGCAATAACATTAAATAGAATAAATAAAAATAAAAAATGAAATAAAAATGAAAATCAGAGTGCATTTTAACAAAAAATTCTAAATTGCTATTAAAATGTATTTCTCCTTTAATTCATCAAATTAAATTTCCAACAGGATATTATGAACAAAGGGCAACACTTGCATATTTAATGAAGTATAGATACTCGAGAGATCTTTGATCCATACATAATATGCAGAGATCATAAAAACATTATAAAACAAGGTGGTTGAAGAACTGCATTGTTAGGGTCTATCTGATGAAATATTTAAGAGAATTTGATGTGTATATTCTTATAATAGGTATTATAGTAGGTATTTGTATATCTTTACATTTAAAATTTTAAGTGGGATTATTGATTAACACAAGAGCTGTCCAAAAAGACATAAATAAATAAAAAAAAAAAAAGAAAAGATTTTTACTAATCAAAATTTTAAATGAAAAATAAATATATTTAAATAGTTAAATTATCAGCAAATAAGGTAATATGGAATGATCTTCAGAATATTTTATTTTTGTAAAAAAAAAAAAAAATAGTTATCTAAAAGTAAAGAGTATAGAATCATTTATCGCATCTGTAATGGCATTAAGTACTGCATATTTTTCTTCATTCTACGTTTCTTCATCTGCAGATGCTGCAGTAGCGGAAACACTATTTCCATTCATATATAATGCAGAAAATACCCAAGCCAGCTGGGAAGATAAAAATCATGACAGAACGATCTGAATATCTTGGTAAGCGGCGGCGGCAGGCATCCAGTTACTTTACTACATGCATTGCTATATAAAGTCAGGTGAATTTGTAATTATTCTCTGTTGGACAACTTACAAAACCAAGACAAAATACAGTCTTTGCACATACAACAACAGAATAAATTATCAGTTCATACAATATTTAATATGAGCAAATAAAATTCTTTCTTAGGCAAAAGAAAATTAAATTACTCATATTCAAGGTCAAGTATTAATTTAATTATCTGTTAAGAGATTGTAAAATTATATTTTGTTTAAATTGCAGAATAAACAAAAATATTAAAATATAACAAAAATATTTTTAAAATATATATATAGTGTACTGCAGTTGTAGTATTATGCTTATGATATGGTAGCAAGACTGGTATGTAGAGTTATTTATGAAATTGTATTTAAAAAATAAAAAATATACATATATATATATATATATATATATATATATATATAACAGTTGTTAGGCTAATAATAGATATTTTCGGGGGCGTACAGATATATTTTAATGCTGACATCAAAGGAAAAATATGACTAATTATATGCAATGTAATGATATGTCTTTTTTCCAAAAGGACCACCATGTTGGTGGAATGCAAGAGAATTTATGGTTATGAAAGAAAGAAAAAAATGCAATCTGATTGGTTAGTTGCTTAGGAGAGACGTTGCCTGATTGGTTGATTGCTGTTTAATTAAAGTTAATGATATCTGGGACGTTAGAATGACAATTCGAATATCGATTCCTTAACGCCCCCGACAACTTTGCCATCGACCTCAAAATAAATGAGGAGGTGGGCGGCCGCAGCAGAACTAAATTATTACTTCATTTTGGGAAATTAAAAATTATTCTTATCCTGCCTAAAAGAACGATTCTTAGACGGTTATTCAAAGCATCTCTTGTAACCAAATTAGATTGATAATTCATTCAAGATAAAAAGAGGGGGGGGGGTAAATATTAAGATATTTTGGGGGGGAATTTGAAAACTTAGATTTATTTTTATCAGCATGTGTAATTATATTCTACTTAATCGACTCCCTACGAGGACAGAGTTAGACACAATATAGTTTGTTATTATTATTATTATTATTAATGATATTATTCTGTGAGGAAAATATAGCTCCTCAAAAAGGGACACTCTGGATTGGGACAAAAATTTAAATTGTTTCATTCTAGAAGGATTTCTCTTTCATTGACTGAGGACAGAAAAGATAAAGTGTAGTATCAGATACTACACATACACTTATATTATCAAATAATATATTCATCTATCAATAACATGAAAAACTAACGTCGCAGAATCTGAACAGATCCGATCCAAGACAACAAATCTTGCACACACAAAGGGCTCAATATTCTTCCTGTTAGAGTTCAGTTCTATAACAATAATAAATGGTATTATATGTCTTTATTTGCTTCAGTGTGTACTTCGACAGCGCTTAATACATGAGTAGAGCTTAGTAATATGAAAATATACTTATGGCAAGCAAGCTACATAAAAAAACATTTGTTTCACTTAAGAGCTCATAAGTTAACCTGATGAACTCTTCAAGAGAGAAACACAGATTTCTGTACTATTGTTTTTTTTATTAACACCTTAGGTTTAAATAGATAAAATTTTCTAAAGATAAAAAAAAAGAAAAAAAAAAAAAAGAAATTTGGTACGTCTTAAAGTTGCGTTAACTTTTTTTCTTTTTATTTATTTTTAGTGAAAACAGATAGATAGCAACAATCATATGATGTAAATATAATATTATAAAGATGTTAAGCTGAGAACCAATGTGGACAAATTAGGACACTTTATAAAAAAAAAAAAATAAATAAATAAATAAAACTGATAGAACAGTTTAAAAACGAAGACAGATATTGATCACTAAATTGACGTACAACAGAAAGCGCGTTTAAAACTATTTAATAGAATACAGACATGGTGTTGTTTAGAAATGTATTTTTCCTTTCAAAGTCGTTTGACATTTTTACCATTTATGGCAACTGTTGATTTGACAACCGAACGTATTTGAAAAAAAAAAAAATAATAAATTAAAAGAGGACAAGATGCAAAATTAAATTCTACGTACACAGGACACACACAGCTTTATATATATATATATATATATATATATATATATATATATATTTAATGTGGCTTTGAGATTATAATAAATGGCAATCGTTTAATGCGAAATAGAGGCTTCATTTGATTCACATGACGTTTCAGTAACACCTACCTTCTTCAGACATAATGTATTGATATTAAGAAAATAGACATTTTACAATATGAATACGGTAGAAAAACAAGAGATTTCAACTTTTATTTTAAGTTGTCAAAGAAAAAAAAAACAAAAAAAAAAACAGGTAAATTTTATGAATACAAAATCACCTGGTTAGATGTTATAAAGACATGGAGTGCTTGCTGTAATGTCTGGTTGATACTAAACATAATTTTATGGAGTTAAACAAGCACTTTCAATTTTCATAAACAGTTATTTGGCATATATATATTTATTACCAAACGAAGGCAAAATATATTTTTAAAAAATTTAAAAAAAAAAAAAAAAAAAAAAATGGTCGTTGTATATGAAGAAACCCCAGCACTTTTGGTTAAGATCAGGGATTTTTTAAAACAAGAATTAATTAAGCTCCCTTTGCATTCGTGGTTTAAGTAAAATCGATGTAATTTATTTTATAAACGGGTATAATATATATATATATATATATATATATATATATATATATATATATATATAAAAATAAACACACACATGACGTTCGTTCAAAGATGCATATTATTTGGTTTTTCATTCATTAAGTGAAACATTGAGAGAACCCAATTTTATTTGCTAAAAAAGTAACTTACGAACCTTACAGATAAGAGCCTAAAGATTAAGCAGAAAATGATGAAAAGGGAAGCATTCTAATTACTTTTATCATATATATATATATATATATATATATATGATAAAAAAGGAACAACAATTGTAAGACATGTCATTAATTTAATTTTTTTTTTTAAGTTTAAATATAATTTTAAACAACAAAAAAAGACTAACAATGATGTGCTTTATATATATATATATATATATATATATATATATATATATATATATATATAATGCCAATATTAGTTACTGTAAATGTAATTACAAAAACATTGACATTTTTATTTGACACTACAACACAGTTGAATATTATTATCAAATTTTGCAATTTTCTAAGATGGGATTTTTTTTTCAATTAATTTATTTTTAATCGTATATTATTCGAGGTATAATGGTGTTCTATTATTCAATATATACTCATCAGCTGCGGATTTAAGTAAAATATATCAACATAAAATCTACAGATAAAACTAAACTGAATTGATAATGTCAATATATTTCTTCTGTCATCCGGGTCTTCTTACAACTACGTTTTTCTCCCCCGCATTTCTTACACACATTCATTGATATAGATACATTTTTAACGGTTTGTTCGTTATATACAGTACACAGTATGTTAAATTGACAAACAGGACATTTGGTTTATTATCGACATTTAATTTAAAAAAAAAAAAAAATTTTTTAAATGACCAATTTTCGCCTCTAAAGAAAAATGCGCAAGAAATCCAGTTTTGTAGTAAACACCAGATTTTTTTTTGTACTATTATTATTATTCTTAAAACAGAAAAATTAACGCAAAAATAAAATTTTGATAAGGATAGGGCGAATGGACATTTTCGGTTTCAGTAAACGGATTGAAATCTTTTATTTTGCTGGGAGAAAAAAAAAAAAAGAAATCAAATAAGAAGAAAAATGATGAATTATAAAATCGGATTCAGCTGTTAAAATGGCGACTACTGCCATTTTGCAACCGAACGTAATGTTTCTTTTTCTTTTTTTTTTTCTTTTTTTTCAAAATATTTTTAGGTTTTAAAAAGCGTATAATACAACAACATAAATGGAAACAAACAAACAAAAATGAAGAGAGATACAGAGTAGGTAAATGTAAGGGATGTGTCTTCTTGCAGAAATTGGGATAATTGTCATACTTACATGTTTATGTTCCTGGGTTTGTATCAAAAACGATCTGAAGTTATGCGCCAGAGGCAGTGCGAGAGCTGAGCCAGATCGAGGGAAGGAGTCACACTGTTGAGCCGCCGAGGAAGGTAAAATGGAGTGGTACGCGTTTAGTCTATTTAAAAACAAGAAGGAAGAGAGAGAGAGAGAGAGAGAGACTATGGAAAATAATGTTTAGTAGCACACCAACAACAGTAGCCGAGAGAGAGAGAGAGAGAGTTATACAGTTCAGTGAAAGGTAGAGATATCGAACAAGCAAAGTGGCGGGGGATAATACAGCAACTCCTGAAAAGAAAGGAGAAACAAAGATAGAGAGAGATAAAGAGAGAGAGAGAGGGGGGGGGTAGAAAGAAAGAGAGAAAATGGGAGAGGAAAGAGGGGGAGGGAGATAATGAAAAAGAGGGGCAGGAGGAAAGAGACTGGAGGATGAAAGAGAGGGGGAAAGAGAGGGGAGAGAAAGAGAGAGTCTATTATGGGAGCCAATAATAATAATAATAATAATAATAAAAGAAAGTATTTAACAATGTAACTGTAGTACGACCAATATTTATTTTTTGGCATAAGAAGAAGAAGAAAGAGAAGAAGTGCTTGTTGTATTAATTGATCATGAAAATATGTGTATGTACAAATCTGATGTAATCATACGGGTTTCTACATGCACACTAACTTGCGGTTATATGCATTAACTTTGTTGTTGTTGTTGTTGTTGTTGTTGTTGTTGTTATTATTATTTTAATGATTGAACTTATTACATTGTCGGTATTATAAAAAAAATAACAGTTTATAAATAAATCATCCTAATTACAAGTACTGAGTATATTAGGGAGTGCCGACGGGACTCCACGTATATTCATTTTCCCAATTCAGAGAGTGACCCATTTGGGGAGGGATTTGGGTTTCCCCCATATTAAATACAGGATCTTGTGTCTAATGCTGCCTTCGTGGGGAGGTGCAAATAAATATCAACTTAAACGTAATTAAAATTAGGGAGTGCCGACGAGACACTACCGATATTCATGGTCCCTCAGAGAGTGTATAGAGGCTTGGTTGTTGCGTGGACTGTGAGACCAACTCCCATAACAATTTGTAATAAAAGGTTGGCAAATGAAAGGAAAACAGAGCCTTTGTTTATTTAAACAAAAATTAAGATATTTATTTGACTGACCTACACCGTTCGGTGTAGGTTGCCGAAAGTTAAAACAGTGTCAGAGTGAAGGAAGTAAGAAAGTAAGAAAAGTCGACCGCCGTGTGTCTTTGAGCCAGTGGAGGATAGTCTTGTTCAGCGTCAAGTTGACCGGGACGAGAGAGAAAACGTCTTTCTTCGTTGGGTCACAAAGTTCTCTGTGACTGCTGTGCCAATCCCAAAATGGTCTGGATGTAGTCCTTCAAAGGTTCGGTCGAAATTAATTCGCCCTAGAGGTGTGACCAAACCACCTTGATGGGGCTGCAAGACGAAAGAAATGTTAATGATTGACTGCTACATGACCCTCCCCCCCTGCTTAGGCAGAAAGCCGACAGAGAAAAAGGTAGTCTTTTGATGCGTGTAGCAGTTGGAAAGGGAAAAAAGGAAATACAAAAAAACTGTGAACTTAGTATACAGACATTTTATTTGTTTTTGTTTTTTGATGAAAAATGTTTTTGCTTTTTAGGGAAAAATATTTTTTGTAGTAGGAGCAAAATCTGTTCAATGTTCATGCTTTTTATGTGAAGGTACAGCAGAGTATTGATTTACTCCTCTCCAGGAGTTAGGCACAAGGCCAGTTTTATCTTACTCCCACAAGTAAGATGTGACACAAGGTCGAGTCGGGAAAGTAGGGTTTAAAAATTGCCTGGCAGCCCCGTCGGCATTCCCCGGTAGAGGCGCCTCAGGCAGTAAGCAATAAACTTACTCCTCCCCAAAGAGGGGAGGCGAAGCCTGGGAGGGTGGATCTCCTAGAACTGCACAGGACAGACCCATAGACCGGCGTAAATCAAGCCCCGAAGGCCAAGACAATACCAGTCTATGGGGTGCAGTATCCATCGGAACAGATACTACACTTTGATCTTAGCCAAAAGAGTAGAAGAACTCAAAACGCTTATTCTATATAGAGAGAGTGTTACAAATTCCATGCACTTAGCCTGACGATTCTCTGCAGAGATGAAACGCGGACGCCTCTGTGTAGCTTAATTGTCATAAAATATATTTTCATAATTTACTATAGTCTTACAGTTTATGAGGCCAATGTACTTGCCAACCATTACGTGTGGCGGTGACATATGTATCTTTTGGAGGTGTATGCAATTTTACAGATGTACTAAGAGTTGATTGATGCAAAGCGACTGTAGGAGGAATATGAGGCTCTTGTGTTATTATGTCTAAAAAGTCAATTCAATTAATTTGGCAAAAGATAAAACAAGCATGTTTCAGTTGCCACGAAAGGAAAGGGTGGTAGAAATTTACACATAATATGAATTATTCCCCTTGCTGATTTCTATTAAATTGAATTAATTTGGCAAAAAATAGAACTAGCATGTTTCAGTTGCCATGTAGAGAAAAGGGTGGTAGAAATTTACACAGAAGAGGATACAGTAGCCCAGCACCTGTCCAAATTCACCTTGAATTGATGCGTTGTTGGCGCATTTATTACTTCTCTTGCGAGACTATTCCAAGGTACAGGGATTCTGATTGAGAAGGCGGCCCTCTTCCGGTTCAATCGAAATCGGCGGTGAAATAGTGTGGTGTCCGTGTAAACCTCTTTCTGGTGCAGGAGTGAGGAGAGTGTAGGCTAAAATGAGATCACTGCGTAATCGTCGGCACTCAAGGGAAAAAAGATTAAGTTTCTTGAGTCGGTTTTCATAGGGCAGATCCCATAGACGATGCACCATTCGAGTAACCAGTCTTTGAACTCTTTGCAGATGCTGAATATCACGTATTAGATATGGAGCAGAGGCCTGGACACCATACTCTAACAGTGGTCTGATGAGGGAGACATAAAGTGGTAGAAATATTTCAGGAGTGAGTTTGCAGAAAGAATGTCAAATGAGAAATAGAGTGTTCCTTGCTTTGTTTGCAGCCTAAATGCAATGTTTCGATGGCATGAAGGATAAGTCGACCAGAATGCCAAGATGTTTTGTCTTGTTCGCTTCCTTTAGCAGAACCGTGTCACCGTCGAGAATAAGATCCGAGTCAGAAGGAGATCCGACTGCAATATGGCAGCATTTATCGACATTAAATAGACCATTTCCATGCACGTTGAAGGCTAGACTTGAGATTGTCAATTTTGCTTCTAGGAGCTACTAATTTGATTCGTTTTACCCTATCAATTGATACTGTCTGTTTTTCCCACCAATATCTAGGGTGAACAGTTTGTCAGTACATGCAAGCACCCGATAAGGACCGATATAAGGTGGAGTGAGAGGGACTCTCATAGGGATCTGGGTTTCCCCCAAAATGAATACAGGATCTTGTGCTTGGGGAGGTGCAAATGAATAGCAACTAAAACTTTAATAAAATTAGGGAGTACCGACGAGACACTACAGGTATTCATATCCCCAATTCAGAGAATGACCCTTTTGGGAGGGAGCTGAGTTTCCACATATTAAATACAGGATTTCGTGTCTAATGCTGCCCTCATAGAGAGGAGCAAATAAATAGAAATTTAAACTTAACTAAAATTAGTGAGTATATAAGGGAATGCCGACTGTACTCTACAGGTATTTTTGGCCCCATATCAAGAGTGCCCCTTTTAAGAGAGCTTGATCTCCCCTATATTAAAAATGGGATCTTGTCTCTAATGCTGCCCTCGTAGGGAGCTGCAAGTAAATAGAAACTTGAACTTAACTTAAATTAGGAAGTGCCAATGGGACTCTACAGGTATTTATGTCCCCAATTCAGAGAGTGCCTGCCCCTTTTGGGAGGGAGCCGGGTTTTCCCTATATTTAATACAGTATGTTGTGTATAATGCTGCCCTCGTGGAGAGGAGCAAATAACTGGAAATTTAAACGTAACTAAGATTAGCGAGTAAAATAGGGAGTGCTGACAGGACTCTACCCCTTTTGAGGGATCTGAATTTTCACCCACATTAAAAACGGTATCTTGTATCGAATGTTGACCTAGAAGAAGAAGAAGAAGAAGAAGAAGAAGAAGAAGAAGAAGAAGAAGAAGAATATTTGGATTATGACTGTTTATTTTACGGCACATCAACCCTATAAATCATGTTGTGTCATACGATGTGTTTATAAAATAATTATTTGATAACTTCTGGGAAGTTATTTATTTGGATCTTTACTTTTATCTATCGGAGATGGAAATGACTTATTTTATTGACCTCTCCATGTCAAGTGTTAATTTGAAACATCACTGCACTAGGATTAGCGCACTCTGGACCTAAAAAATGCCTGAGCAGCCCCGTTGGCATTCCCGGGTAGGGCCACCTCAGGTGATTAGCGATAAACTAACCCCTTCTCAAAGAGAAGATAAAGCTTGGGAAGGTGCACCTCCTAAGACAGAACAGGACCACACCTCAACCCGACAACAACACAGTTACTGCCGGACTGATTGTCGAGAATGTATCCCCCCCCCCCCCCCGCCGATGTGTCTGAAATACGTTGAGGAATCTTAAGTGACTTCTGTTTTTCAAGTATTTTATCAATTATGATGTAGGTATGATACGTGATTTCTTTTGTGTGTGTGGGGGGGGGGGGAAGAAGAAGAAGAAGAAGAAGAAGAAGAAGAAGAAGAAGAAGAAAATGGACCTTCTGTTTACTTTCGGCATTCTCATAACTCTTGTTTCCCTTATTTTGTCTTTTAGCCCTCACATTCCATGAGCGATGTTTCTGACAAAGGAGGAAGAATTGCCGTTTTCTGGGTTGGAATCTATCCATATAACACTTATCACTGGCTAGTTTTTGACCTTAAAGTAATTTTTATTTTTTTATTTTAGCTCCTTACATCAAGTGGCTTCATGCCTTGTCTGGAGCGATTTCCATTAAAGAAGAAGAAGAAGAAGAAGAAGAATAAGAAGAAGAAGAAGAAGAAGAAGAAGAAGAAGAAGAAGAAGAAGAAAACATGTTTTATTTGAAGATTTATTGTTTGTGTTGTAATTAAATTGATTTTTATTCCCTTCTCTTTTTGCCATTTTCTTTCCCGAGTTCCTTGTCAACTTAAAATAAATAAATTTTATTTCGGAACAACAACATCATTAATCAATGACATTGGATTGGATTGCTATATATTTTTTTTCTAATTAATTTTCATTTTATTTATTTATTTATTGAAGTTGTTTGTTTCCAGATAAAACAATACAAACAATAAGACCAGTAACAAAAAAACTGAATTTAGAGAAAATCAAAATATGGTAACTTTATTTTGTCCATCAAATTTTCATTTTTACTTTTTTTTTAATCAATGAATGAATGGACAGATTTTTTATCCAAAAATAGACAGGTAAATTTGTAGATTAACACCCTCTCCAAAATATATGATTCTACTTTTTTATAAGCGATTACGATTATGCATGAACACCCTGAAAAACTTAGCGTACAAAAGAAAACATAACAAAGAAACAATTATTTTAGAATTTAAAGTGGGGACCAGTTTCGTATATAAATTTAACGTAAAATAATCCTTCATATCCGGGCCATTCTAAATTTTAGGGCTGTTAACTATTTTTTTTATTACTATTAACCTTATGTTTGACTTGAAAGGTCATAAAACCACATGTAATCACCTAAAAAGTAGCCCTCCCCCCAAAAAAAAAGGCACAGAATTTATCTCTCATAGCAAAAAAAAAAATGGTTAACTACCCTAAAACACTAGAATGACCCAAATATTGAAAATCATTTTATGTTAAATTTACATGAAAAACTGATATTCCATTGTAAATTCTAAAATAATTGTTTTCTTAGTTTTTTTACGCCAAGTTTTTCAGAGTGTTCACATGTAATCGCCTAAAAGAAGTAGAATCTCAATTTTGGAAGGAGGGTAATTTAGCTGTAGGTGTTAATCTACAATAATACCTCTAAAAATAAAACAGTTGTATTTGTATATAAGTAATTGACAATTAATTATCTTGATCTTTTGGGCTAAGATCAAAGTGTAGTATATGTTGTGATGCTACACTTCATCTTTTCTGTCCTCGGTCGGTGAAGGAGAAATCCTTCTTGACTGAGGCAATTTTTATTTTGTCCCAATCCAGAGTGCTCCTCAAAAGCTGGATTTTCACCACATTAAAAACCGACTTTGTAGCTGGGGAAGCAAGAAAATAGGGACAATTCATTGGTTGCGAGTTTTTGATTTGTTTAAAGTTTTTCAGTTGTTTTGTCTTATAAAATCAAGGGAGGCGCGAGAGCGCTCTATCCCTTAATAGACCTCACGAATGGCCTATGCTGGAAATCTCATTTCTTTGATCAATCATAACTCAAAGACCAATAAACCAAATTAGTTAAAACTTTGCACAACATTTTTATTTGATAGGTTCTATAAGTGTGTAGAATTTCAGCATCATTAGTCAAGGCAACCCAGAGATCCAGAAAGTTCAATCATGAAATCATGTTATCTGTGTGTACGTACGTACATACGTATGTGCCACCCCGTATCTCATCAACTATTTGATGGATTCAGCTGATTTTTGGCAGAGATAGAGGTTCTAGGGTCTAGTTGATGGCATTTTAATTTCAGTTTACCATATACCTTAGTTTTCCAGAAAATTTCAAAAAACCTTATGAGAAGGCATTGTATTGAGGCATAGCCTTTACAAAAGTAGTGACATTCCATGAAAAATGCCAGTATACTGAAATCATATGCCCTTAATAGGGTTAAGATGAAAATTCATATACACTAAATGTACAAAAGCAAGGAAATTCCCAAATTTTTACACTTTTATTGTCATTAATTAAAGGTATGACTACATATCAACCAAACCATTTCATTATCGCATCATTACAGTATAAATCTCTATGCATGAGTGGATGAAGTGTGTGAGGTGCACTGAAGAAAAATTCCTACCAGTAAAATACATAGCCCTGTTGTGCTCGCATACCCTTAATGACAATAAAAGTGTAAAAATTTGGGAATTTCCTTGCTTTTGTACATTTAGTGTATATGAATTTTCATCTTAACCCTATTAAGGGCATATGATTTCAGTATACTGTAATTTTTCATGGAATTAAAATCAGGTTTTCTTCGAATATGGTTATTTTAATTTTTACTTAAACTAACAAAATTACTACTACTACTATTACTTTTCCAACTACTACTACTACTACTAATAATAATAATAATGTGGGACTCAGAAGAAAAATTTGAATGCCATGATCGGCAGGTGCCCCCTGATAGCCAACATATGAGGAACCTGGTTGGCATCCTGCAAATGTTGGACCCACTAATTTCAGGTAACAGACCAAGTATAAATGATTAATACAATAAACAAAAAATGACCCAGAGGAAGAAATGGAACAGAAAGAAAAATAGGCGAGTGATGCAATGTTCTTAAGTAAGCAACCCGAAACAAAAAGGCTACCTGAATCATATGAAGAATCTATAGGACATGTCTACTGACTACCATGCAACGAAACAGGGGATTGCAGACCAAGCAAGGTATTTTAAGATGATGTTTCTAGGAACTGGAACAAATGGAAATAAAAGGAATGGTAAATGATGTAACAGAATGTCAGGAACCCTCCCCTCCCTTGAAAATTCACAGGTAAAAGTCTGGTACAGCATAAACTATGGAACTGCAGAAACCAATGATTATGAGATCACAGAACTCATTGGGGAAGAAGCAACAGAAGTCGAATACATCAAAAGAATTATGTACGAGGACAAAAAAAAAATATCCTAAGGAACATTATTAAATTAAGGATTAAAGAAAGTAAAATCAGAAATGGAAAAAATAAACAAACTCCTCCCACATATCTCAACAGAGAATATTATCTTCATAAATGATTTAATCTATGTAGGTACCAAATCTGTAATTACAAAGCTAAACATAGAAACAAAATGTTGCAAAATATGGGAAAAATGACAAGATCACAACAGAAATGCCAAATAGCTGAAAAACGTGTGAAAAGATATTCAGACAATTGAAGAAGGAACAGAAACCAAAATTAATAAAGAAACACTCAAGACGACATTAATAAAAATGGCAACCTGAAAAGCACCCGGCCATGGCGGAATACATGGATTCTGGTTTCTACAAAACCTAAGATGATGTATACGTGAAACGGACATCCCAAAATGGATGACTAAAGGAAGAACCACATGTATGAAAAAAGACAGCGATAAATGTACAATATTAGCAAGCAACTATAGATCAATAACATGCCTTTTTTTTTTTGCTAATGGGGCACCACTTATCAAGGACCGGGAGCCACTCGAGGATAAGGGTTATAGAGATCGTCAGTTGGACGATGATCACCTCCACAACGGGGCCGTAAACAATGGGTAAGGTGGCCAGAAGATTACTTAAGAGGACTTGATTATCCAAGAGGACAGATTGACAAGTATTTGTTGACATTAGACTTGAAGACGACCATGTTAGAGTCTATTGGGAAGCAGACTCGTGGTATCTTGTTTCACAGACGAGATGTTGTAGGAAACAAACTTTGTTCATGGAAGTTCTGTTTTGTTTTTGGTACAGAGAGAGAGAAAAGAAAGTTCTTTTTTGTTGTGGTTGTAGCTAGACGGGTCTTTGCTGTGAATGTTTTACTAGGGAGGGGGGGGATACAGCTGAGTACCTACCATTAACATAACGATACAGTAGAGAGAGGCTTGTAACATCTCTTCTGTAACAACCATGCGGAAAATTTTAACGACACAACTATGTGAAGAGATCTACAACTCCCTTAATAGCTGTGGATTACTTCCCTTGGAAGAGAAAGAATGCTGAGAAGTGACGATCTGCTATATATTAACCAAAATATCCCAAAAGAAGTGAAAAGCAAAAAAAAAAAACAAAAAAAATGAACATAACCATGGCATGGATCAACTCTAAAACAAGCTTATGATACAATCCTCCAAGCATGGAGAATTGAATGCTTAGGGATGTACAAAATATCTGACGAAATTATCAACGTTATGGAGAAAAGAAATGGAAAAATTGTGACTGGAACTTACAGCTGGAGGACAACATGGGACAGAGATAAAAATACAGAAAGGCATTTTCCAGGGAGACTCTCTGTCTCCACTACCGTTTATCATAGCCCTGGTGCCACTCAAGAGATACAATGCCGGATATAAATTTATAGATAAAAAGAAAAAAGTAAACCAACTCATGTGTATGGATAATCTCAAAATATTTGCCAAGAAAAAAAGTAACCGAAAACACTTATATATACAACCAGAAACTTCAGCCAGGATATTCGGAAATGTGTACTATTTGAAATAAGGAAGCGAAAAGTCGAAGAAAGAATAAAGAAATGACGAAAAAAAAAAGAACACAGCCACACAAAACAATGTGATCAAAAGAAAATACATAAAAGCCAAAATAGACAAAACCCATGAAAATAATAAATGTAGACTCTGGGGACCAAGAGACGAAACGGTAAACCACATCATAAGTGAATGCAGCAAACTAACACAAAAAGAATACAAATACAGACATGACTGGGTTGGGAAGGAAATCCACTGGGAACTATGCAAACGACTGCACTGTAAATATCCAAACAAATGCTACAAGCATAAATCGGAGCCACTATTGAAAAAATTAAAGACATAAAAACCTATCGGATATGGAAATACAAACGAGCAAATTCAGTCAAGCAATAAGACTGGACATGATAATAGTCAATAAGAAGGAAAAAATATGCCAAATCATAGATTTCGCCATCTCAGCAGTTCATAGAGTGAAGATCAAGGAGGCAGAAAAACTAATCAAATACATGGAGCTTGCCAGAGAGCTGAAAGGAATATGGAACATGTAGAAAATTACTGTAATACCAATAATAGTAGGATCACTAGGAACAGTCCTCCCCTTCCCCAAAAAAATCTTTTTAAGAAAGACTAAGAGAAATTGGAATCAAAGAGGGGATTGAAACCATACAAAGCACTGAACTGATGAAAACAACTGAGGCTATTCTCTATCTTTACAAATCTACTATCAGATCATGTATAGAGTACTGTCATTATATTTAGGCTGGTGAATCTCTGTCCCATTTGAAGGTTCTTGATAAGGTGCAGAAACGTATCTGTAATTTGATTGGTCTTACCCTTTCTCCTTCTCTCCATCCTCTCTCTCTCATAGACGTGATTTTACTAGTGTCAGTCTTTTCTATAAATACTATTATGGCATGTGTTCTCACAAAATTGTCTGATCAATTCCCTGCTTCCTTTGTTCCAGCTCATTTGACTCGTTGGTCTAGTGGTCTCCATCAATTCACTGTTTTGATCCCTCGCTATAATACAGCTTCCTATTCCAGTACCCTCTTTCCAAAAACTGCAGACTCGTGGAACTTTCTTCCTGCTGACTGTTTTCCTCCTACCTATAGCCTTGGTTTTTTCAAGACTAAGGCCAATAGGCATTTCCTGTCTTTGCAATAATCATCTTTCATTCTTGTTATCTCCTTACATAAAGTGGCTTCATGCCTTGTCTGGAGATATTTCCTTTATATATATATATGGGTCTCAGGCACTCATCGGCTGCCGATGAGTGCCTGAGACCCAATTCCTCAGTGTACGAAACCGCCGGTTCAACCATCGTGGCAATTTCTAGTTCAATAAATAAATATTTAGCTCTTAATTTTCTTTACTGATTTAATTGAGCACTCTGCTGGAAGTTTCCTACCTACTTACAAGTAATCTATATATATATATATTTATATATATATATATATATATATATATATATCATTTGTGCCCCCTGGAGACCCCTAGTGTTGCAGTGATATTTTCTTATATAGCCTATGACCTTCAATGAGAGGTCAGTAGTCCACGTGTCAATTTTCAAGTAATTCTGCCCAGCAGTTTGGGTGAACATAAGACACAAAGATCAGGCGGACACACACACAGAGTTACTATTATATATATATATATATATATATATATATATATATATATATATATATATACATTAAGAAAAATCTTAGCATTGATTATAAGACCAATTGTTGTGTTTTTATGTATAAAGTATTTTTAAAAATTTTTAATTTGTCTCAGAATGTATTATTTTGGTGTTGTTTACTAAAGTTTGCCTTAATTCAGATGGAGGGCAGTTATGTATTTGTAAGATTGAAAAGATAAAAAAGGTATAACCAGACAGAAGAGTTCTCTTATTTTTAATAATGTTTGAATGAACGAAAAAATGGATGGCACGGTGGCTAAGTGATTAACGACTGAGGACCTGGGTGTGCCGGGTTCGAATTCAGTTCATTCCACATATACGTTTTCATCAAAACCCACACCTAACCTTGTGTCTAACCTCCTGGATAGGAGGTAAAATAAAATACACACCATTCATATATATATATATATATATATATATATATATATATATATATATATATAAGAAAAATTGTAGCATTGATTATAAGACAAACTCCTGTAATGTCTTTTGTCAAACAAAAGGAAAACAAAGCCCTTCATTAAATAACACTGTTGGGTGTAGGTTGCCGAAATTTAAGATGATGCAGAAAAGGAATTAAAGTAAGAAAGTAAGAAAGTTCGTTGGCTGCCGTTTTTCTGCAAGCTGGATTTCTTCCATTGAAGAAAAATCTGGCTCGGCTGTTTAGTGGACAAAAGGCAGGAAAGAGGACGTCTTTCTTCGTCGGTGTCTGGACACTCTCTGTGGCTGTTCTCTAAATCTCAAGGGGTCCTAGAAGTAGTCCTTCAATAGTTAGGTCAAATTAGTACACCCTGGAGGCTGATTGGTTATCGTATGACCAAATCACTCCACAGGGCTGCCCTCCGCTAGAAGAAATAAATATTAGTGTTCATGGCGTTCTACATCAAAATCATTGAGTTGAGAAACCGACAGATGTAACTAGATGATATTGACCAACCAGAGATAAACAGATAAACCGAAATGGAATAACACTGCATAAACACAACTAAAAGCACAGAAGGAGCATTACATTACATTAACTTACATGAAACCAAAACAACTGAGACTACCAGCATAGATAAGAAAAATAACTTAGTTTTATCCCCCCCCCCCCCACCTAAGAAAAGACCACACACACATGTGGTGGGACAAAAAAGATGGTCGTGAATGGTCAAGGATGATGGAAAGACCTATGAAGGTGAGCAGAATCCAGACCACCACCGGAAGGGCAGTGAGAGTACTAGAATCCTGAGGTGGCTTGTTGCCACTCAGTTTCCAGAAAAAAAAACAACAGCCGGTATCAACAAGAAACCAATGGTAAACGGATGTTGCGAGAACGCAAAGTAATTTGCAAAGGTTATCGAAAGAAGCAGAGAATGCTGAAAATCTGGGGAGGCTTGTTGTCACTCAGACTCCAGGGAACAGATGTGTTTCGTTTCATAGGATTTTCGAGGATTGGCAGAAAAATATTGCTACATTTTAAATTTGTAGTTAAATTAAACAACGAAATGATTTTCAATTGCTTTTTTTTTATCTTAGCATATGGAAGGATTTTATTTATTTAGATAAGTAAAAAAAAAAAATAGATCGATTGTAAATTTATGACCCCTTCCCCGTTAAATAAAAACAAAGAACACTTTTACTTTCAATTTACATTACATAAACATTATTGTATATATAAGTTATTTATAAATCTAATTACAATTGATTTAGACAATTTAGAAATAAATGATATATAAAAAAAAAAACTAGCTATTTACTTGCCGTTGTCCAGGTGGAGACATCTTACCCCCCCCCCTCTCCCTCTCTCTCTCTTTCTCCCTCTCTCTCTTTCTCTCTCTCTCTCTCTCTCTCGCTCGCTCCCTTTCTCTCTCTCTCTCTCTCTCTCTCTATCTATCTATCTATCTATCATTTTGACTTTCCCTCTCTCCATATTTCTTTCTGGCAACTGGTTCAATATAATAAAAAGAAAGTAGTAAGAACGAAAAAGCGTTGTTTTTAAAACAACAACAACAACAACGAGTCAGAATGAAGGAAATATCCCCACCCCTCGCACTAATTTGTTTCCTAAGGATCCCAAGTGTATCTTGTGTGGTTCCCGACTTTTAGCTGCCACCCCCCCCCACAGAAACATGACTTTTCTTTATATAATCGATAAGTTTGTAATTTTTATTTATTAAATGTAAGTAAATGCTTAAACAGTTACCCTCAAATGGGTCCAGAAATTAGCCTTTTCTTTAATACGTCTTTAAATATTTGATTTTAATATGTAATAAAAGAAATAATACCATATGAATTGTGCATGCGTGTTTGTGTGTGTATGTGTCTTCGTGTGTGTGTGTGTTTTTTTTTGTGTGCTTGCGTCTGTGTGTGTGTGTGTTTGTGCGTGTACATGATAAAAGAGATGTAAATATGAATTGAATGCATTTGCTCTTGTCCATGTATGCACGTATATGTGTGTGTGTGTTTGTCTATGTGTGCACATGTTCGTGCATGTGTGAGTGTGTGTTTTTAAGAATTTCTTTTTCTTGTTGTTGTTGTTCATTGATTATTACATTAATTATTGTCTGACATTACTTTCTTCTTTTTTATTTTTTGTCGAGGAATTTCTTTTTAATTCCACACCTGTTGTCAATCGAATTACAAAAAATCAAAGGCATGAAGTAAGCATAAATATTAATCATGTTTAGCCGTGCAAACTGTGGCTAATGATTAATGAAATGAACCAGCCGATCGCCCAGGATGTCATACACCCGAAGACGCAACAAATTCAGGACACACTTAGATAAAATTAAAAATTAATTGCCATGCTAGTCGTACTCATTATTATTATAAACAAAATGAAGAATTGGTACAAGAACAATATATCTTGAGCATCCATTGGGATAGATTTACTGGAAATAGTATGTTATTCTAAGAGAACAGGCATCACACTATATCAATACTCAGCATAAGATCAAGATCTATTGAGCACTCATTGGGAACTAAACATATTCAAAAGTGGACTGTTGGCTTAGTTCATAATCACACTACATAAATAATTGGCATAAGGTCAAGATATATTGAGCACTGATTAATAATCAACCTTACTAGAAAATGGTCTGTAAGCTTAGCTCATTCTCAGACCACATTAATTATTGGCATACGTTAAAAATATATTGAGTGCTCATCGAGAATTAACCTTAGTAGAAAATTGTATGTACGTCTAGTTTATCATATCACTACATGAATAATTGGCATGAGGTCAAGATTTATTGAGCGCTCATTCAAGATAAAATTTTCTAGAATATTTTCTGCTAGACTAGCTCATCATCACACTGCATAAATAATTGGCATAAGGTGAAGATATAATAAGCACCCATTTAGGATCAAATTGTATAGAATATTGTTTGTTAGACTAGCTCATAATCACACTAAATTAATAATTGGCATGAAGTCAAGATATATTAAGCACTCATTTAGGATCAAATGTTCTAGAATATTGTCTGTTAGACTAGCTCATCACCACACTGTTTTAATAATTGGTATAAGGTCAAGATATATTGAGCGCTGATTCATAATCAACCTTACTAGATAATGGTCCATAAACTTAGCTAATGCTCAGACAACATTAATTATTGGCATACGTTAAAGATATATTGAGTGGTCATCGAGAATTAACCGTAATAGAAAATTGTCTGTAAGCCTAGTTCATCATCACACTACATGAATAATTGGCATGAGGTCAAGATTTATTGAGCGCTCCTTTAGAATCACATTTTCTAGAATATTGTCTGTTAGACTAGCTCACAATCACACTATTTTAATAATTGGTATAAGGTCAAGATATATGGAGTTCTCATTAGAATCAAATTTTCAAGAATATTGTCTATTAGACTAGCTCATCATCACACTGCATAAATAATTGGCATGAAGTCAAGATATATTGAGCGCTCATTTGGGATCAAATTTTCTAGAATATGGTCTGTTAGATTAGCTCACTATAACACTATTTTAATAATTGGCCTAAGGTCAAGATATATTGAGCGCTCATTTAAAATCAAATTAACTAGAATATGGTATGTTAGACTAGTTCATCATCACACTGCATAAATAATTGGCATGGGGTCAAGATATATTGAGCGCTCATTTAGGATTAAATTTGTTAGAATATGGTCTGTTACTCAATCTCATCATCACATTACATAAATAATTGACGTACGGTCAAAGGATATTGAGTGCTCATTTCGGATCAAATTTGCTAGAATATGGTCTATTAGCCTTACTCATCATCACACTAGAAAATGGTTTGTTGATCGGGCTCATTGGTATCAAACGTTTTATAATAAGCTTTACTTTGATCTTATTTGAGCGAATAGAAATGAAAGTGAAGGAAACAACTGGAATTACAGGAACCAATAATCAGGTTACGTAACATGTGTCCCGTGCTTTCATCTATTAACAGAAATTCTTCTTTTCTTTTTCCTACTCCGTATCTTTTAATTGGAAACATTTTGTTCAATATAATTGGAGAAAAAAAATTTGGAATCATAGATCTCTTTGCTTCATAACGCATTAAGATTGTTAGTTTCTTGTGTGAGTTCATTGTGAACATTTCTGCCAATGGTAATTAATAAAGGCGTGTGCAGATGGAGAAAAGCTTAACTGGTTAATTTTTCTTAACCCAATTTTGATCGTCGAATGTGGGTAAGTTTATTAAAAGAAAACTTGATAGCAACAACAGTGTCTTTTCAAAAGATGAACAGAAAACAAATTCAGCCGAGAAAAGCAAAATCAAATGTTCGGTGGTTGTATTTGTATTTTTGAATTTCATTGGACTCGAGATGAACCACTATTTGTTGTTTGCAGTCAAAAGCTGTCTTATGAAGCAATGGCTCAAAGTTAAATGAACACATATCCATCTATTAGATAAATAAAAGACGGCTAAAAGTCAGAAACTACATAAGGTACATTTACAGATCTATGGTACATCTTTTGTGAGTACCATGAAGACCACGACTTAGTGCTGAGGTGAAAAACTCCTTGAAATGGAATTTAAATCTACCTTTCACGGATTCTTTCACACCAGCGCCAAGTTGTAGTTTCCACGGGACCAGCAAAAGATGTACTTTAGGCACTTTCATCTCATTAGAAGAACGGCAGTATTCTCTGTCCGTGATTCTGCTCCGCGGAACAGCCTACAAGAGGTAGTGATGATGTCTATTATATCAAGGGTTAAAGTCACCTTGGACAAAACATTTAGACGGTATATAGATAGATGTACACATCTAACTGTCATTTTACATGGCTTGTTGCACTTTGATTTGATTTGACGTGATTGCAATCTTACATCATCGGATTCAGTGCAACCTCGACTTGGTTATGGTAAAGAAAAACTACTGTGATATTCATTTCCATGAAGATCACCAAGAAGAAAATTAGCACATGGAGAGTAAAAAAAATAAATACATTTCTTCATTCTAAGTGATAGTTGGTTAAAAAAATAACACTGAAACTAGATCAAACCGTCAGTTCACGTTTCTTTTTCTTTCTTTTTTCTAGTATATTGAACCAGTTGTTAGAGAGACAGAGGGTGGGATAGAGAGAGAGAGAAAGAGAGGGAGAAGAGAGAGAGAGAGAAATGAGAGAGAGAGAGAGAAAGAAGAGAAAGAGAGAGAAGCGAGAGAGAGAGAGACGGGTGAGGGTAAAAGAAAGATGTTGAACACACTATTTTAAAAACTGTTCTATTTTTTTTATTCATGATCCCAAGCAACGCTTGGTAGCCCTGCTAGTTTATTACAGAAAGAAGAGTCGTAATTCTGTCTGTGTGCGTATGTCGGGCTAAAAGTGAGAAACTACACAAGATACATTTACAACTTTCACATCGTTGGATTCTGTGTGTCTCTAACCTCGTTACTGCAAAAAGAAATACTAATATTCATAAGCTTGAGATCACCAGGTTAGTGGCTGCGAAGTCATAAATTGGGAGAAGGTAATGCTCGATATTTACTTGCTTCCCCACGAGGGTAAAGTTAGACTCAAGGTAAGTTTTTAATGTCTGAAAAATCTAGCTCCATAGAGTACTCTGCATGAGAACAATATAGGTATCTATATAGTTCCGCTGGAACTTCCTCCAGAATTAGGAAGCCTTATGACAAAGGCAATAAACTCTTCGTCTGCTAAGAAAGGAGGAGGTAATATTGAGGGGGGGGGGGGGTTGTGTTCATACCAGTGGTCCATTAAAAAAAAAAGATATGGCACAAACTCCTACTAGGATTTTGCAGATAAATCCTCATAAGCATATATATTCTGAAACTACATTACTAAGAGTACTTGAATAAGTATATTTTATTTTGATCAAAAGGGATACCACCACCACCGCCACCACCACCAACTGGAGCAGGACTACATATGGGTCACCATTCATTTCCAGAAAGACAAAGTGTGCTTAAAAACTATAAATTCACCAAAACTCAAATGTCAGTGTACTTAACCCACCGCCACTCAGATAATCAATGCTGCATATATCCTAGGGTTTCATCCTCAAAATTGCGTTTTGTTACAAATAAAAGGTAGTTGAATTGAAATTGCCAAGGGAATAAATTGTATTTCATAAATATTAAATCAAAGCGAACCAAATCTATCTTATCCTGTGTCTTTTTTCTATTTGTCCTTTGAACCCAAATAAGTCATAAAGGAAGAAATGTTATATCCTGTTGAACCGACGTCGTCTAACCCGGGCCCTATCCTTGCACTCAAGAGAAGCGAATCTTGTGCCCTACAGCGACACCCTGTCTCCGTCCTGAACCTAACAGAGACGAAGTCAGCCGATACATCCAGTCGACTGACACCTCCTAAAACATTTATGAACGTCTTGACCTCACATCAAAGGCCAAAGTATCGTCACCTTTTAACTCTTATTTCCAATTAGCGACACCCTCTCCCCCATCATAAACTCTTAGCCGAATAGAAGTCAAACGTCGTTTCCTGTCGGTCAGTCGGCCAAACATTTCGTGTCATCTCTTAACATTCACGAATGCCTTGACCCCAAATCAGTTCAAAGCATCATCGCCTGGTAACTCAAAGAAACCTTCAACACTGCCCATACCCGCCCATGCACATCGGCAGAGACGATATAAAAAGGGAATCAACCTGTTAGTTCCTGTCAGTCGAAGCGTGAGCTGTCGCCAGTCGAAGAAACAAGTTAGCACCAGCATATGCACTTTGAGCTATGAAAAAGAAGAAGAAGAACAAAAGGATGAAGAAGAAGAAAAGAATGAAGCAGAGAAAGAAAGAATGAAGCAGAGAAAGATTCAGACTTCACAATCGGGCGGATTGCCCCGAGATTTTCTTCTATGCGGAAAGTTAATTTGACAAAAACAAAGACTTTTCGAGACTGCATCACCCAATCTGCGTTAGTGGTTAATATATCACATTACCACCGAGATGACAAATAAGTATCCTATGTAAGTTTTGCATAGTGCCCATTTGAGACTTCCATGATTACCCATGTATATATATGATTCCTGAACACTTACATCTTGATATCTGCTGATGACTTGTTCATCCATAGATCAGTGTGGATCTTGGATGAGTGTAACTGTTGACATTCCTGGATAATTAAACTTTTCAACTCCTGTGAGTGACTAATCTTTTTTCTTTCATGATTTGTTTGGCACGCTATTTAATTCCTAGATTTTGCTCGCCATTAGTTAACGTTAAACATTATCCCTCTCCTCTAAAATGTTACTTTGTTTTTTTGTTGTTTTGTTCTTTACATGTTTATCCCTTCTTTTACAATAAATAAATATCGTTTATATCTTAACTTGCTGTTTGATAATGTTTTTCTGCTCGTTATTCCTCCTTGTTTTCTATGTGATGTTTTGAATTGGAGAATCCCCTTTCCTCTGTATTCTGTTCATAATCCTGTTGATAATATTGGGACCTAGGGACCTACGAGTGTTGTGAGTTATGAAAAGAAATAGGAAGAAAAAGACGAAGAAGAGAAAGCATGAAGCTGAGAAAGATCTTAACTCTATAACTGGACTGGTCACACCTGTTCCTCGAATTTTGGTGATGTCTTTTCCATCCGAAGATCAGTGTGGATCTTGGATGAATGGGACTTGTGACATTCCTGGATCATTGAACTTTTCAACTCCCATGGGGATTCTTGTAACTATTCTGTGAGTGAGTAACCCTTTTTCTTCCATGATTTAGTTGGGACACTATTTTGTTTCTAGATTTTTCTCGCCACTAGTTAACATTAAACAGTATCCCTCTTCCCTAAAAATAGTACTTTATTTTTCTTGTTATTTGTTTTGTATGTTTATCCCTTCTTCTATTAGTTCATAAATAAATATTGTTTGAATCTTAACTTGCTGTTTGATAATGTTTTTTTGCTCGTTATTCCTCCTTGTTTTCTATGTGATATCTTGAATTGGAGAATCCCCTTTCCCCTGTATTCTGTTGATTATATTTGGCCTAGGGACCTACGAGCCACTTCCGGACACTTTTACCTTTTTATCATTGTCACACAGTCACTACCATGGTCCCGACGAAGGCTATGTGTGACAATATTATAAAATATTAAAAAATATAAAAAGGAAATCTGGTATGATGGGCCGTGATAAGAAGATATACAAGGTTCCTCATTCAATCTTCAAAATTGGTTATGGTAAAAATGTACTCTAATATTCATTCGTTTGGGGTCATCGTGGATGATATTAGTACAGGGGAGGAGGATAGCTTACTGGTAAATGTTCGAAAAAGAACATTGAAACTAGGTCAAATAGTTGGCTGCTGATTACCTTTCTTTCTATTGAATCAGTTGCAAAGGGGTATGCATAAATTAGAGAAAGAAGCAGTCAGAGGGAGAGGGAGATGTAAGATTATAAAGACAGACAGACAGCAGAGTAAGATAGAGAAAAACAAATTAGTACTTACATAAAGAATTACTTTCTTCCATTCTTATTGATAAATGTTCGAGAAACAACACTGAAATTAAGTCAACGTCGGCTACTAATTGCTTTTTTTTGCTTTCTTTCTATTACATTGAAGCAGTTGTTTAAAGACAGACGGACAGACAGACAGACAAAGAAACAAATAAACAGAGTAAGATAGAGAAAAACAGATAGATAGAGAAAGAGAGAGAGAGAGAGAGAGATTGAGAGAAAGAGGGGTTAAAAGAAAGATGTCACGCACACTTTTATTAACTATTGCATTTTCTTTTCCAGGACTCCAGGCAACGCCCTTCCAATTACTAATCATTCAAACCTTCAAACTAAAAAGATTGATTATTTTCAACGTTTGATGCAAGCTAATTCAAAACAAAAGTAATGATAGGAAATGTCTGGAAAAGTTTAGTTATCTTCATATGAGGTAACAGAAATTATTGCATTTCTCACATCCTGACAGAATCAGTGATTCTTCCTGCATACAAAGAAAAATATGGTTAAAATTATGATTATTCAAAAAGCAAGAAGAGAAATGAGAAAAATTCCACTTTCAAACAATAACATTCAAAGAAGGATGCTCAATTTGTTGGATAATATTGAACAAAGTTTTGTGGTCAAATGTCAAAATTGTCCGTTCAGACTAGAAATCGATGCATCTTCAGACATCAGCAACCATGCACAATTAATCGCATTTGAATGTTCCATTGATAATGATCAAGGTACAATAATTAACCAATTTTTATGCTCCAAAGAATTATTCA
This sequence comes from Sepiola atlantica, assembly GCA_963556195.1. NCBI lineage: Eukaryota > Metazoa > Mollusca > Cephalopoda > Sepiida > Sepiolidae > Sepiola > Sepiola atlantica. The sequence goes on along the minus strand of OY744550.1, from coordinate 13,555,607 downwards.
AAACTACGAAAGGTCAAGATGTATTTGATATTTTAGTAAAAATCCTAAAAAAAAACAAACAGAATCTGATCATTGTGCATACTCACTGATTTTTACACAAAGAAGGATCAGTTTTAAAGTTGACACAAATTGAACTAAAAGAAGTGACGAATAAAATAATTGAAATAATAAATCTTATTTAAACTCGACCGATGAAGTCTAGAACCTTTTCTTTTATTAAGGAATCAAGCTCACATTTAGAATGTTTTCTACTTTTCTTTTTTTGTTGTTGTCATAGTTAGCAGAACAATGGCTTACAATCTTCATTGGTAGCTTATAAATAATTAGCTGAATACCCGTCGATGCCGGGTTTCTCAACTTTTCTTAAATTTTATATCCAACATTAGAAGTTAAGAACAGCTATTAAATATTTTTCATCCATTTTTTAAAAAATTATTCAGGTTTATTGTGATGCTCGATATCGGTAAGAAAATAACTGGAGCTATAACAAAAAAAAATTGTATTATTTGGATTATTCGAACTTTTGTTCTCATCTTGGCGTAATGGATGAAAGTGCTAAGTGATAATCAGTTCTAAGTGACAGTCTTCCGTAGGTTGAAGGTTCAATCCTCAGTGCATGCGATTACTAAGAATACAATTACAAATTACTTAAGACTTCTACTCGGGCATGACTGACGGAACGAAAGCATACTACCTCCATGGATTAAGTAGCATACTACTTCCATGGATCGAAATTCCGTACAGATTCCCAAGTTCGCCAGAAAGATTCCCGGGTTCGATAATATACACATGAAGAAGGTCGGAGGTTACATCGACCGAAACATTCTGAGAATAACATCCAAGATGAGAACAGTAGTTTGAATAATCCCAATAAGACAAAAAAAAAGCAATTGTCTAAGGTGAGATGGAGTACCAGTCTCTTTCTTAAATTTTATAGCCAATATTAGAAGTTAAGAACAGCTATTAATTTTTCATCCATTTTATTAAAAAAAAAAATAGATGAAAAACATTATTTACGTTTATGATGATGATCGATATCAACTAGGAAATAACTGGAACGCCATAGCAAAAAAAAAAAAAATAGATGAAAAACATTATTTACGTTTATGATGATGATCGATATCAACTAGGAAATAACTGGAACGCCATAGCAAAAAAAAAAAAATAGATGAAAAACATTATTTACGTTTATGATGATGATCGATATCAACTAGGAAATAACTGGAACGCCATAGCAAAAAAAAAAAAATAGATGAAAAACATTATTTACGTTTATGATGATGATCGATATCAACTAGGAAATAACTGGAACGCCATAGCAAAAAAAAAAATAGATGAAAAACATCATTTACGTTTATGATGATGATCGATATCAACTAGGAAATAACTGGAACGCCATAGCAAAAAAAAAAAAAAATAGATGAAAAACATTATTTACGTTTATGATGATGATCGATATCAACTAGGAAATAACTGGAACGCCATAGCAACAAAAAAAAAAATAGATGAAAAACATTATTTACGTTTATGATGATGATCGATATCAACTAGGAAATAACTGGAACGCCATAGCAAAAAAAAAAAAAAATAGATGAAAAACATTATTTACGTTTATGATGATGATCGATATCAACTAGGAAATAACTGGAACGCCATAGCAAAAAAAAAAAAAATAGATGAAAAACATTATTTACGTTTATGATGATGATCGATATCAACTAGGAAATAACTGGAACGCCATAGCAAAAAAAAAAAAAATAGATGAAAAACATCATTTACGTTTATGATGATGATCGATATCAACTAGGAAATAACTGGAATGCCATAGCAAAAAAAAAAAATAGATGAAAAACATTATTTACGTTTATGATGATGATCGATATCAACTAGGAAATAACTGGAACGCCATAGCAAAAAAAAAAAAATAGATGAAAAACATTATTTACGTTTATGATGATGATCGATATCAACTAGGAAATAACTGGAACGCCATAGCAAAAAAAAAAAATAGATGAAAAACATTATTTACGTTTATGATGATGATCGATATCAACTAGGAAATAACTGGAATGCCATAGCAAAAAAAAAAAAAATAGATGAAAAACATTATTTACGTTTAAGATGATGATCGATATCAACTAGGAAATAACTGGAACGCCATAGCAAAAAAAAAAAATAGATGAAAAACATTATTTACGTTTATGATGATGATCGATATCAACTAGGAAATAACTGGAACGCCATAGCAAAAAAAAAAAAAATAGATGAAAAACATTATTTACGTTTATGATGATGATCGATATCAACTAGGAAATAACTGGAACGCCATAGCAAAAAAAAAAAATAGATGAAAAACATTATTTACGTTTATGATGATGATCGATATCAACTAGGAAATAACTGGAACGCCATAGCAAAAAAAAAAAAAATAGATGAAAAACATTATTTACGTTTATGATGATGATCGATATCAACTAGGAAATAACTGGAACGCCATAGCAAAAAAAAAAAAATAGATGAAAAACATTATTTACGTTTATGATGATGATCGATATCAACTAGGAAATAACTGGAACGCCATAGCAAAAAAAAAAAAAATAGATGAAAAACATTATTTACGTTTATGATGATGATCGATATCAACTAGGAAATAACTGGAACGCCATAGCAAAAAAAAAAAAAATAGATGAAAAACATTATTTACGTTTATGATGATGATCGATATCAACTAGGAAATAACTGGAATGCCATAGCAAAAAAAAAAAAATAGATGAAAAACATTATTTACGTTTATGATGATGATCGATATCAACTAGGAAATAACTGGAACGCCATAGCAAAAAAAAAAAAAATAGATGAAAAACATTATTTACGTTTATGATGATGATCGATATCAACTAGGAAATAACTGGAACGCCATAGCAAAAAAAAAAAAATAGATGAAAAACATTATTTACGTTTATGATGATGATCGATATCAACTAGGAAATAACTGGAACGCCATAGCAAAAAAAAAAAAAATAGATGAAAAACATTATTTACGTTTATGATGATGATCGATATCAACTAGGAAATAACTGGAACGCCATAGCAAAAAAAAAAAAAATAGATGAAAAACATTATTTACGTTTATGATGATGATCGATATCAACTAGGAAATAACTGGAACGCCATAGCAAAAAAAAAAAAAAATAGATGAAAAACATTATTTACGTTTATGATGATGATCGATATCAACTAGGAAATAACTGGAATGCCATAGCAAAAAAAAAAAAATAGATGAAAAACATTATTTACGTTTATGATGATGATCGATATCAACTAGGAAATAACTGGAACGCCATAGCAAAAAAAAAAAAAATAGATGAAAAACATTATTTACGTTTATGATGATGATCGATATCAACTAGGAAATAACTGGAATGCCATAGCAAAAAAAAAAAAAATAGATGAAAAACATTATTTACGTTTATGATGATGATCGATATCAACTAGGAAATAACTGGAACGCCATAGCAAAAAAAAAAAAATAGATGAAAAACATTATTTACGTTTATGATGATGATCGATATCAACTAGGAAATAACTGGAATGCCATAGCAAAAAAAAAAAAAATAGATGAAAAACATTATTTACGTTTATGATGATGATCGATATCAACTAGGAAATAACTGGAACGCCATAGCAAAAAAAAAAAATAGATGAAAAACATCATTTACGTTTATGATGATGATCGATATCAACTAGGAAATAACTGGAATGCCATAGCAAAAAAAAAAAAAATAGATGAAAAACATTATTTACGTTTATGATGATGATCGATATCAACTAGGAAATAACTGGAACGCCATAGCAAAAAAAAAAAAATAGATGAAAAACATTATTTACGTTTATGATGATGATCGATATCAACTAGGAAATAACTGGAACGCCATAGCAAAAAAAAAAAAAATAGATGAAAAACATCATTTACGTTTATGATGATGATCGATATCAACTAGGAAATAACTGGAATGCCATAGCAAAAAAAAAAAAAATAGATGAAAAACATTATTTACGTTTATGATGATGATCGATATCAACTAGGAAATAACTGGAACGCCATAGCAAAAAAAAAAAAAATAGATGAAAAACATTATTTACGTTTATGATGATGATCGATATCAACTAGGAAATAACTGGAACGCCATAGCAAAAAAAAAAAATAGATGAAAAACATCATTTACGTTTATGATGATGATCGATATCAACTAGGAAATAACTGGAATGCCATAGCAAAAAAAAAAAAAATAGATGAAAAACATTATTTACGTTTATGATGATGATCGATATCAACTAGGAAATAACTGGAATGCCATAGCAAAAAAAAAGAAAGAATGACAACAATTGTCTAGTGTGAGATTAGAACCCGGATGACATAAAATATTGAAACCGTAGGCAACCAATCAAACGAAAATATTTTGTCTTTTTAAGTTTGGCATAGGGATTTTTACATCTCCACATAGATCTAAAATATTTCGATTGTCTAAAATAAATAAACATAAAGAAACATAAATATAAAATAAAATTCTTTTCATAGCAAAATGTTAGTGAACATTTACCGAATATTTTCTATCCATATTTGAATTTTAAAAAAAACGGATAAATGTTTTCTATTCAAAGTAAACAATACGTCAAGTACGCACGATAATTTGATGTGAAAAATACTTGTTCAGTCAGTTAAAAATGGAATGCTAAAAGTGTTGGAACCTTTGTTTCTAATGTTATTTTTATGTATTTCTAATTTTGAATAATGAGTTTTAAAAAAAGGTTCAAGACATTCTGACATCGACAAGAACATCGGATAAAAGCGGTTGCTTCCAAATCTGGCTTTTAGATCACCCGTTTAACTGTGATGCTGCAACACACATACACACATACAAACATACAACCAAATTTGTTTTATATATAGACATGTGTAGTTAAATCGAATTATCATTAGGAAACAGTGATTTTTATGACAGGGTTGCTGTAAACTTTACGCAGCCTGAAATCGTGCCGCCATATAAAAAAGGTTGAAAACCATTCATAGAATTCCATGGAATCACTGGTCAAACTAATCATACTACGTGCATAATTTGTATGGTCTGTTAACATAACTTGTTATTTATTAGGATAACTTGTGATGAGCTGTGTAAACGTGAGAGTGCAGCCCTGGGGATTACAAACTTAGATCCTCACGACCGCCGAACCTGGAGTGGACGACTTCGATCAAGACTCACAGGCGGGCCCCACCCTCTTATAGAGGACGAATCAAAGGCTTGTTCAAAAATAAATGGGATTAAGAAGAAGAAGAAGAAGAAGAAGAAGAAGAAGAAGAAGAAGAAGTTGGGCTCAAATCATATACAATTATTTAGCTTAGATATGGCTCAAGTTCAGATATATTGATCATTCAGTGATTATCAAACTCATTTGTACTGGTGTAATAGATAAAACACTTTTCTCAAGGTTCAAAAAGTCATCTCCTTCTTTCTTTGCCTAAATCGTAAGTATGATATATGTTTAATCTTTGATGAGTTGAAGCTTTCGAATTCTGAGCTTGTATGAGACATGTCTAGTGACTACCAGACAACTGAACAAAGAATTACAGATCAAGCAAGACAGATCCGCAATAGATGGTGATTCTCAGAGCTAGAACTAATGGAAATCAAACAAAACATAGGTGGTCTAAAAGATCAAGAAACACCCCTAGTGAAAACCAGCAGGTAGAAGACTGGCAAAACATTAACACTGAAACCGAGGAAACTGAGGACTACAAAATCAGAGAACTCACTGAGGATGAAGCAAGAGAAGTAGAAAACATCAAACGACTTATGAACGAGGACAAAACAAAACTCCCATAGCCAAGGAACAAAGATTGGAAGAAATTAAAATTAGAAACAGAAAAGGTGAACACACTCCTCCCATACATTGCAACAGATACTATCAAAGACCTAAACAATTTAATATAGGCAGGGACAAAATCAGTTAGCATGAAACTAAAAATAGAAACAAAAACTGGCCAAAAGAATGGACCGACAAAGCCTGGATGGGAAATAATACTGGAAACCCAGATCACCAAACTTTGAAAAGAAGCTAAAGCAGTAAATAGGATGAAAGAGAACAAGAAAAAAGAATGGAAGAGGAGAACTCTGACTAACAAGGAAAGACTAAATAAGAAACATGAAGAACTAAAACAAAAGATAGCATCAAAAGAAGGAAGACTAAGACGATACAGATACAAAGTGGAACAGTACAAACAAAATGGGATCTTTGAAAACAATGAAAGACAGTTTTATCAAAATGTAAACGAAGGAAGAACAGGAACAGAACAACCGGATCCGACAGAAACAAAGCACTTCTGGAGCCGGATATGGGGACAACTTCAAGACCACAATAAAAATTAAAAAAGAAACCGAAACAGAAATTAATTAAGAAACGCTCAAGACAACCTATCTATCTATCTATCTATCTATCTATCTATCTATCTATCTATCTATCTATCTATCTATCTATATGTATGTATGTATGTATGTGTACAAAAAATATGTAAATGTTTATATCTTTTCTTTATTTTTTATTTGTTGACGTATAGGAATACAAAATGTCTTTAAAAAAATCTTTTTTCTAAAGAAACAGAATTTTCGGCCATTCCTTCGGCCTTCTTCAGTGTGTTAGAAAGTATGTGTGCGTACGGTAGGTGGTGGTTACAGGGAAAAAAAGAGTATAGCCAATGAGACGAAAAAATGTTTACATATGACTCTCTCTCTCTCTCTCTCTCTCTCTCTCTCTCTCTCTATATATATATATATATATATATATATATATATATATATATATATATATATATATATATATATATGCGTTCTCATATTACCATATAAACAATGCTTTCTAAACAAGAACACCATTTCTTATTCAATTTGCACTGCCACGTGCTGTGTTCTTGACTAAAAAGACCCTCATCCCAGATTCTCTTAAACAACAGACGAATTGAAAACACACACAAAAAAGACGATGAGAAAAAAAAAGAAAAAAAAGGTATTTTCGTATATCTTTCTTTGAAATTCTGATGAAGTATACCTTCGAAAATTTAATTGAAAAATATAAAAAAGAAAAAGTTAATAAAATTAAAATGCATTGTATGGCGTTCTCATCTGTAATAACTCATATTACCATATAAAAATGCTTTCTAAACAAGAACACCATTTTTATATATATTTTCTTTTTAACAAAGTTCACTCCAAACAAGACATGTTGCCACTGTAGATATAAGAGCTACTGAGAATTAGGGTGAAAGTTTTGCAGGTCATTCTAAGTTAGGAGCTGTGCAGCAAGATTCTTGTTCACATTAGTTTTAAATTTCTGCATGTCGGTACAGTCAGGGAAACAGGGAGCTGGGAGGGATTTCCAAAGGCTGGCAGCTTGAGGAAAGAACTATTGGAGTAGAAGACTCTCCGACATCTGGGGACCTCCATAGTGAATAGATAGGATTTAGCTGACTGTTGGGTTTGTTGAGTGTATTTACATCGAGGAAGCATCAGAGCAGCAAGTTCATCGGAGCACATTCCATTGAAGTACTTGTAAAACAAGCACATAGATGCAACATTGTGGCGATGGGACAGGGGCTGGTGCTTGGTGGATAGTGAGGGACCTATTGGATAACAGACTCTTTTTTAAACCTTGTCTAATAGGAAGAGACTAGTGGATGATGCACCAGCCCAGATGTGACAACAATACTCCATGCATGGCCGGATGGTGCATGGACAGGTTCAAGCCCCCTCAATTTTTGACTTGCCCCCCCCCCCCCACTTTACGGTCATCAATAATTAAGTTGATATGCATGTGTTTAACCGCCCCCCCTTTTTAGGAGACCCCCCCCACACACACTTTTATAACTGTCCCGCCGACCCTGGGATGGTGGCTTTGTAGATATAGGATACTGTCAGGTGTGAGAAGTTTTCTAGCACGGTAGAGGGAGCCCACTTTCTTTGCAGCAGACGTGGCAATGTCTTCTATATTTGTTCCAATTCATTTTACCTGTGAATGTTAGGCCTTCAGAGAATAATAGAATGTGTATTGAAATTGTAGCAGCAACTTATAACGTGAAACCCAGAAGAAAAACCAGAAGGAAAAAGGGATGGAGATTTTTTAAAAAAAATCAGTGTTCGGATAAAAGCTTGGTACATGGAAATGAACTCACATGAGGGAAAAAGCAGCAAAACAAAAAGGCCCCCCCCCCCCCCAAAAAAAAATTCAGAATTCGAAAGCCGTCTCAACTACGGTGATTTTAAACTAAATTTTATTTTCGTTTTTTATTAATTTTATAAGCAATAACACATACGTAACTTAAATATTTAGGCGATAAAAATCGTACATATTTCCAGGCAAGGCGTCATAGCCCGGTGGTAAAACTCCAGACTACAAACAATGATCCTTGTCCGAGTCAACCATGCTGATGACAACTGATAGCTAGAAGCACTCGGTTCATGGATTACTTTTATTTACGTAAAAAATTAATAAATAAAAAATATATAAATAAAAATATGTCCTATTAAATTAAGCGCAACTAAAAACGCAATCTTCTGCATTACTCTTTACTGCTTAGGAAGTGGAAAAAAATACAAACGCTGTTACTATCGCCAGTAAAAACAATAACAAATACATAACTTATATATATATATATATATATATATATATATATATATATATATATATATATATATATATATATATATATATATGAATAAAAATGGGGATAAAATGATCCGACGTAATGGAAAATGAAAAAAGAAAATGAAAAAACTATATTATTTATGTATTCATCAACGTTTCGTCTTTATTGTAGACTTCCTCAGGATGAAAAAACAATGCAGAAGAATCATATAGATATTAATTTTGATTTGCCAGAAATTATCCAAATTTCGGCATCGCTGTGGATGAAAACAAGCAAATAATAAAAAATGTCCTATATATATATATATATATATATATATATATATATATATATATATATATATATATTACTGCTATCTTTATTGATTGCACATGAACATTTGTGTTAAAAAATAAAGAAGCTGTTTACTGTCGTCGGAATCTATCTATCTAACACTTATCATTGACTAGTTTTTTACCTTGAAGTAGTATATATATATATTTTTAGCTTCTTACATCAAGTGGCTTCATGCCTTGTCTAGAGCGATTTTCATAAAAAACAATTTCCCATCATTAACAAAGATAAAGCTTTTAAAAAGATATACATGTCATAATGAACGTGTGAATTATTTTTTTTTTTTATTCTATTTTGAGGGGCACTACAATAGATAGACTATAAACCGGCAACCTTCTCGATTTCAAATTACCTTGCTTATGGGGTTCTTTTAAACGAATGCTCTTAACAATTCTCTGATAATTTTATGCTTTTATAGAATTTATGTGTTTTGTGGTGTCCACTTTCAATAACACGCCAATTCCTAAGAGTCTTCATTACATGCTACGACTTCAACGGCGAGAAACATTTTTCATGAGCTCTTTTCTTTTTTTAATAGCCCTTCAAAAAGAGTCCATTATTTTAATTACAGTTTCATTAAATTGCTTCAACGTGATTTCACTCTTTCTTAATTTTGATCCTCCCCTCCCTCCGTGGTTTCTCGGTATTAAAGTGACGTCACTTCCTGTGTCGACTTGCATGAGAAAGTATATGCTATTCAATTTTATTATTTCTCTGTTCTTTGACAATGAAGACGAATGAGAACTCAAATATGGAGAAATTATATTCGGATGGTGAAGCCATCCAGAATGTTCAGAAGTTTTGTTATCTTTGTGATACCATTAGAACAAAGGAAGGAGCAGGTGCTAATGTGATTCCAAGAGGTAGTCATATTTAGGCTGGTGAATCTCTGTCCCATTTGAGGGTTCTTGATAAGGTGCAAAAATGTATCTGCAATTTGATTTGCCCTACCCTTTCTTCTCTGCACACTCTCTCTGCACACTTTCTCTCTCTCTCTCTCTCTCTCTCTCTCTCTCTCTCTCTCTCTCTCTCAGGAGTCATGTTGCTAGTCTCAGTCTTTTCTATAAATATTATTATGGTATGTGTTCTTCAGAATTATGTGATCTATTCCCTGCTTCTTTTGTTCCAGCTCTTTTGACTCGTTGATCTAGTGGTCTCCATCAATTGGCTGTTTTGATACCTCATTGTAATACAGCTTCCTATTACAGTAGCTTCTTTCCAAGAACTGCAGGCTCGAATCGAAATTGAGAAAGAGCGAAATCATATTGAAGCAATTCGATGAAACTATGATTAAGATAATGGACTCTTCCATATGTCAACAGTGGTAACGCTCTGCTGGTTAGTAACGGTAGAAGTTCCTTGAACTTACTCTTTTTTTTTTAATAGAAATTTTAAAATTTTAAAATTCACGAACAAATGTTAAAAAAGGTTTCTGTAATTTGTCCTCTTTTTATAAAATCACTTTAATTATTTTTTTTAATGAAAATCGCTCCAGACAAGGCATGAAGCCACTTGATGTAAAGAGCTAACAAGAAGGAATGATGATTCTTGTAAGGACGGGAGATGCCTATTGGCCTTAGTCTTGAAAAGACCAAGGCTATAGGTAGGAGGAAAACAGTCAGCAGGAAGAGAGGTCCACAAGCCTGCAGTTCTTGGAAAGGAGCTACTGGAATAGAAAGTTGTATTACAATGAGGTATCAAAACAGCGAATTGATGAAGACCACTAGACTAACGAATCAAATGAGCTGGAATAAAGGAAGCAGGGAATAGATCAGACAATTCTGAAGAACACATGCCATAATAGTACTTATAGAAAAGACTGAGACTAGCAGCATCACATCTGTTAGAGAGGGGTGCAGAGAAAAAGAAATGGTGGGTCAATCAAATTACAGATACGTTCCTGGACCTTATTTGTAATTTGATTGGCTCCACCCTTTTAATATAAGAAGGATTACCCTAACCCTCCATAGTTATTTCTTTTACCGCATTTTATTTTTTTAATGTGTAGTATTTCAATGTCTCGTTTGACTATTAATTATTATTAATTATTATTAATTATTTTAACAACCTCTTCTAGTAATTGTGTCATTATTTATATCTTTATTACAGCTTCACGATCTGAAAAATCGTTCTCTCTTCCAATCGCTTAATTTCTTAACTTTTCCCAACGCTGTGAAACATCGGCTCCATGTTTCAATATGCTATATATCATTTACAATAAGCATTGTGTTTTGGCATTAACTACCCCAAAAAGGTAGATATGACATAAAACAGAGAAAACAAACTAATCGTAGTCAAGGGACACCCAAAGGCTCCCTTTCTATTAGCTACTATACTTTTTGCTTGCCTCTTGACCTCACACTAGATGGAATCAAGCAATACAGAACTCCGAATTGAGTTGCTCCGATGGCCGATTAAGCTGTCTAACTTATAACAAGCCTTGCTGACAGTTTGAATGCTAACCCTAACCCTAGCCCTAAACACTGCTGGTAGTTTGAATAGTTTTGATGAAAAATCCTCAAATTAATTCTAAGTGCCAATCTAAAAATTCGAGGGAAGATTAATCCCTAAACACGAAGTTGATGTTGAATTCATCTACAGCCGAGATCATCATCATCATCATCATCATCATCATCATCATCATCATCATCATCATCATCATCATCATCATCATCATCATCATCATCATCATCATCACCACCACCACCACCACCACCACCACCACCACCAACAACAACAACACCACCACCACCACCACCATCATCATCATCATCATCATCATCATCATCATCATCATCATCATCATCATCATCATCACCACCACCACCACCACCACCACCACCACCACCACCACCACCACCACCACCACCACCATCATCATCATCATCATCATCATCATCTTCTTCTTCTTCTTCTTCTTCTTCAAGAAATTGACTTCCAAACTAACCTATCTCCGCCCAGGTTTTTATCACTTCCTTCCATGTTTTCCTTGACCTTCCACTGTGAACTGAACCTGCTATCTCAACTGTTCTACAGCTACCGACCCAAGAACTCTCATACGTTCTTTTAACATGGTCATACCATCAAAGTCTCCTGTGCTGCACATATCTCCCTATACTATCCAAATTTATTCTTCCTCTGAGCTCATCAGATCTAAGCTTGTCTGTAAGACAGATCTGAGTTATATACCCAATGTTTCGAGGTACAAAAAAATTGAATTGCACCCACCTCCCTTTCTACAAACTGAGCAACAGAACTTGCCTCTTTTGGGAAACTTTCCAATACTGCAGTCATCTTCCATTGTTTCATAGGCAAGTACTAAATCATTAGCAAACAGCATCTCTTCCAGACAACTCGTATGGAACTCTCTTAGATGCAAATGAAAAGCAATGGACTCAGTAGAGAACCCTAATAACTTTCCTCTTTCTGTTGACTTTCCACCACTACAGGCACTGATGATCACTTTGGTCTAGGTAACATTCACTTTGAAACCTTTACTTGCCATAGCATTCCTCCAAGTCTTTAACTTAACAAGTAGGTCATCCATTATTTCACAGGCAAGTACTAAATCCTGTACAGAACTCCTTGGAAAATGCTTCTAAAATACAAATGAAAAGCAACTGACTCAATACAGAACCCGGATGTACTTCTACTTTAACATTTAAGCTGTCACTAAATGTGCTGTTAATTCTAACACGACTTTGAGCATTTCTGAACACTGCTTGAACAACCTTCACCACTCATTTGCCCACCAGATAACTTCTTTTGACACTCTGTCAAAAGCTTTCTCCAGATCCACAAAAGCAAGATACAGGTTCTTCTTTGTAACATAATTCTTTTGCATTTGTCTATGGATAAATATAGCATGTGGTACTTTTCCCAAGCATAAAACCAAACTGCATTTCATCTATGCTTATCTGACTTCTTATATATATATATATATATATATATATATATATATAGTAATCCAAGTAAAGTAAACATCCACAGGATAAAAATCCATCGAATTTCAACCAGGCTTATAAAATAGTGCTCAATAGTAAATAGAACTATCTATATAATTATTTCTTATTTATACAGACATGTACAAACCGCCGCTACACTGGCATATCGATGTTATTGATCAAAAGTTATTAGAAACTAAGATCTCATCAGGCGGGGAAAATCAGGCAGAGCTTTCCCAATATGAACATCTGGGTGAAAAATCAGACATTTTTCTGTCTGATGAGATCTTAGTTTCTAATAACTATTGACCGATAACATCGACATGCCAATGTAGCGGCTTTTTGTACATGTTTGTATAAATAAAAATAATTATATATATATATATATATATATATATATATATATATATATATATATATATATATATATATATATATATACTAGCAGTACTCATCGCTCGGCGTTGCCCGGGATAAATATAAAGGAATGACTGAAAATGTGTAAACAGCCGACAGAACACAAATAGGTCACAACAGATGGTTTTAATGTTAAAAATAAATGTCGCTTTTGAATTGTGGTAAATCTATGTACTCATGAAAATTATTAACTCGGAGTGGAACAAAAATAGAAATTGCTTCAGTGTAGAAGGATATCTCCTTCACTGACCAATTATGGAAAAAGCTACTTCTGTCGGACCGGAATATTTGTTCTATCTGTTATCTATTCTCTCTTTGGTCATTGAAAGCAAATCCTTCTAGACTGCGGTAATTTTTCTTTATGTTGTTACTTTAGAAAATATAATAAACGTTGGTGGATTTTCTCCACATTAAATCTTATGTGGTGGCAAACTGGATAGTTCTAAATTGAGAAATAGTATAAAGAAAGATTTCAGAAGCCTTATATACAATAATAGAAATTACCACAGTGTTGAAGGATTTCTCATTAATTAACCATATTTTTTTTTTGTCTGCCTTTGTGGAGAGGCAAGTAAATTTGATAGTTAAAATGTGAGAGGTCACAGAAGAAAAATACAATTGTACCTAAAAATATATAGACATATACATATATCTAATTACAAAATATTATTTTGTTCCCTCTTACTTACCTTGTAATCATTACGGGTGCAAGAGGTGTAGGAAGAGGGCTGTCGCTGCCTGCTGCTAAGTGGAAGTGTGTCCCTCCTACCTTCCTTTAAATCATTACGGTTGTGAGAGTGGGCGGATTTTGGCTGGCAACCGGCAACATCTGATGATAATTTTTTTAAATTCGAGTCTTAAACAGAAAATCTTTTTTGTACATGTATAAATGAGGTTGAAAAAATATGTATGTACTTATGGGTAATGTATTTTTTTTATTAAAGTAAGTCAAAGTTATGAAAATATCAGAACATTGCGCGGTATTATGAATGTTGTTGAATGATCGCTGATTGGCTGGTTTGTGAATTCTGAAACCGGTGTGTACGTGATTTGTTATTTGCAAATTAATATGTCGGCTATGCACGCCAGTGATTTGGGTTTATGGGAGGGCTTAATTCTTAGAGGGAATATAATTTGCTACCCTCTCTTTGGTTTACTTAGTTGGGAGAGACTTACAGGAGGACTGATAATAATGTTTTTGGTTAGGTTTTAAAAATAAGTTAAAGTTTCTGGAAACACGGTCGAAGGTAGTAGTCGAATGAAGTGATGTGTTTCGATACATTTGATGCATTCTTTTTATTGTCTACTCTAACTGATTTTGGAGGGGGAAAACAACTCTACTTTATATATATATATATATATATATATATATATATATATATATATATATATATATATATTCAGTAAAAAGGAGTGAGGTAAATAAACTACAATCAAAACATGTTATAGATGCGATATTTATTTTATTTTATAAGAAAAGAAAAATCGAAACCGATTTTTTTCTTTTTTTATAAACTTTCACTTTTTAGTTTATAGTTATACAAATAATTTCGCCAATAAAATTGGCCTCATCAGTGTGTTTGAAGATCCGATTTTATTGGAATGCCAGCCTCTGTTGGTGTGAGCCGGCGAATGAGATGTTGTTTGTTTTTTTTCTCGTATGAAATCACGCATGCACGTGGGACGGTTATAGTTTTAAAAGTTCATACTTTTTTTTTAGAAGTATCCGAATGAAATTTAGTAAAAAGGAGTGAGGTAAATAAACTACCATCAAAGCATGTTTTAGATGCGATATTTATTTTATTTTAAAAGAAAAGAAAAATCGAAACCGATTTAAAAAAATGTATATATATATATATATATATATTCTTTTTTTCCTAAGAATATCCGAGTTATTTCCGATTTTTTTCCTGTGTTAAATGACCTCTCATTCTTTAAATTGATGCCAAACTCTGCTGACCATATCGGACACCGGACTTCTGATTTCAGTTCATAATGTGGGAGGAGGTTGGGACTGTTCATCGAAGACGTTTCAGCAGAGAAAAGGTTATTCAAATCAACATCCCGGTAAGCAACAAGAACCAAATTTGGCGACGTCACATCAACATTGGAGTTTTCAGGTACAGTATGACTTGACCGAGGGTTAAATCCTGGCTTCCTGGCCCATTAGCGAAAACTCTAATCATTCTGCCAAATAGGAAAGTAACTTCATATATTCCCCCCCTTCTCTGTTAAATGCCTAAATCCTTGGCTTTTGAAGATTTTAAGCTACTACGTGCAGATATATTCTTGATCAATTTACTTACTGCTATGCATTAAGCTGCAGTTTCTGCTATGGTCGATTTCGAGAATGGATCAATTGTAGTCGAGGGTGCCCTTTGAAAGTCCGTGGTTCCACTCCATGAACACTTTAACCATTATGCTAATTGGACTATAGATGAATGGATACAGCCATAGTTGAGGGTTCCCTTCGAGATGTAAGGGAGGGTGCCATTCCTTTCCCTCGATTGCTCCACTTGCCCTTGATCCTCACCTTATAATGCTGAGTGTTTAGTAAAGGGGCATCAAGTGCCATTTTTTAAGACTTGACCAATGGTTGAACTCCAGT
>OY744550.1:13427110-13537110 GCA_963556195.1 Sepiola atlantica | reverse complement strand
TGGCCATTTTTTTATATACTTCCAGGACCAAATATATATATATATATATATATATATATATATATATATATATATATATATATATATATATATATATATATATATATATATATATATATATATATTTATTTTTAAATACAGTGGTTTCTGACAAGAAACGGGTTGAATTCCCGATTCCGTCTTCTTTCTTTCTTTCTCTCTTTTCTTTCTTGCTTCACTTCTAAATATAGAATCTTTTAACGGCTTTTTCTGACCTAAGCGTTTCTCGTCGGCTCTCCATTTCAAAATTCTGTGTACATAGCGTTTCATAACAGTTATATGTGTTTTTTGAAGAAATTCCATCATTTACTATTTCAGACTATGCTGAAGAAGACGGAATCGGGAATTCAACCCGTGTCTTGTCAGAAACCACTGGTCCATGTCTGATTAAAATCTGTATTTAAAAATAAAAATATTACGCTCTTAATTTAATTTAATTGAGCACTCTACTGGTATTTCCCTTTTATTCTTTTTTTAGTATACCTTTATACTTTATATATATATATATATATATATATATATATATATATATATATATATATATATAATGTGTGAAAAAAAAGACAAACGGAAAACAGGTTAAAATGCAGGAGAAAAACAAAAACAAGAGATTTGACCGGTTTCGTTCGTATTAACGAACGTCTTCAGAAAAAGTGAATATTTGGAAACAATTTTATTTTGAAGGCACACATATGGAAGAAGGAAAAGATGATCCGATTGGACCATATGAGAAGACTTTTAGTGACATTGAAATATGATTTGACAAGAAGGTGACATATTCTTCTTTATTTCTTATTCTTTTTTATATTATTATTTATTTTCTTTTTCTTTTTAATTTTCACACCTACTGAGCTAGTATAGGGGAGGCGGTAGGCGGTAGGCGGATGGGGTAAAGGCGATAAGAGGGAAGAAGACAGAGAAACTAACCAGGATAAACACGCATAAAGTGGAAGATATATATATATATAAGAATGCATACAACTGTGTATGTAAATATATATATATATATATAGATTTAGATTTTTCACTTATAAAATTGATCATTCAGTGAAGACCGGGGTTGTTCCAATAAAAACAAGCTCGATGATACTCGATTACAGAGTACAGAGCATTTATATGTGATTTTATGAAGGCTTACCAAAGCATTCCTTTCAGGACACCAATGATCACCATTAAAGATATTTTTTCTTACAAATATTATTTATTCAAATTAAATGTTTTTTCCTACACGTGTTTCACTACCAAGCAGTTACTTGCTTGGCAGATCATCAGGGAAATTAAATGTCTGGAATACTGGTTTCAACTCGTGTAGGAAAAAACATTTAATTTGAATAAATAATATTTGTAAGAAAAAATATCTTTAATGGTGATCATTGGTGTCCTGAAAGGAATGCTTTGGTAAGCCTTCATAAAATCACATATATATATATAGAGAGCATCTAAACACCCACATTTCTTCCTTCCATAAACACTTAATATCATGTGGCAACACACATCGCTCCATTAGTGTCCGCATCCTCAACTCTGTCCGCAATATAGGTCAGCTTCGAATTTCGGAAGCTATCCTAATCTCTAAATTTCGCCCTGCCTTGAATAACAGATTCGAGTTGTCATCTCCCTTCATCCTCTGATTCTTACATCCTCACACTCCCACCTCCTCACACTCCCACCCCCAACTTACTTACTTCTTTTTTTTTTTTTTTTTTTCATAATCCTCCCCCTTCCCATAATCTCTTCTTATTCCCCCCCCCCCTTCCCCTGCTAAAATAAAAAAAATAATAAAAAAAGGTCCCATCCTTGGCTTTTATCCACTTCACAACTCAAATTCCTTCTCAAGTTTCCAATCTCATTTCTAAAGTCTGAATATATTATTTAGAATAAGTTATCTCCCTTTGACAGTAAATTTAAATTTAGATTTGAAGAGAATAAATGATAAAAAAAAAATAAATAAATAAATAAAAAATAAATAAATAAATAAAGACTAACTGATGAGTCATGTGAAATGAAACATAATAAAATTTAAAAAATTGGTATATTACTAAACTAATGTTTATAATGTTTTAACCTTAGTTATATGATTGCTTAATGGAATTTTGACATTTTCTGCGTTCCTACTGCCAATTGTTTTCCCCTGTATTACGATGATCTGACACCGGTTTTTTTTTCCCGTTTTTTCGACCCTCTCGGTCTTCTATTGTTGTCTTCTGATAATGAAAATTTTTCTTTCGAAAATTTAAGATTACCCTTTGCCGATCTGTTACTTATCCAAAAAAAAAAAAAAATACTATTTGGTATTTAATCAGTTTTCGTGAAATTATTAATAAATCGTTTTGAGTTTCACTTTCTCCCTGCGTTTATTTCTTTTCACTTTTCCATCTCACGGCAACCACATCGCATTGCTATAGCCTTGGACGACTAATTTACACTTACATTTACCAGCAATGCTTCAAGCAAACTACAATCTCCTTTTATATATATATATATATATATCATTTTATCATTTGTATGCAGTGTTATGACATATGGAAATGAAACATAGCCAGTGAGGATTGAGAACATGCGTTGCATGGAGAGAAATACTATTATAATGATACGATGGATGTGTAATGTGAGTCTTAACGACAGGCTTAGATCTGATAAGCTCGAAGGAAGATTAAATCTCGACAGTATAGGGAGATGTGTGCAGAACAGGAGACTTTGATGGTATGGCCATGTTGAAAGAATAGATGAGAGTTCTTGGGTTAGTAGATGTAGAACAGTTAAGGTAGCAGGTTCATTTCAGAGAGGAAGGCCAAAGAAAACATGGGAGGAAGTGATAAAGAGGGACTCTAGAGGAATAGGGATAAATAAAGATCTGGTCAGAGATAGGTTAGTTTGGAAATCAATTTCTTAAAGCAGTTCAATGTATGACAGCATGTAAAACTGACGTTAAACCGATGATGATGATGATGATGATGATGACGACGACGACGACGACGACGTATTTCTATACTATTCAACTATTATAAATTAAAGGATGCATTATTGTTAGTAGAATTTTCTGGTAACAGCTACATTTTCTGCTGATAAAAATATGGCGACCAGTTCAACTAAAATTACGTTTTTTATTGCAAAGAACATAAAAATTCGCTAGGCAGAACCAAATATTGATTTATGAGATGCATTGCTATAAATCTGACCGACTTAATTATATATATGTTGTGGTTGCAAGGTTGAACAATAATTAGTGAGGAATACAATGAAGACGCAAACAACAAGGAGAATGCAATAATATGTGTATTAAAGAAAAGGTATAGTTACAGTATGTACAAATGAAGATGTCGAGTCAGAGAGTCTTGGTGGGAGGACATGTACGCTCTTCGGCGTCACTTCCGGTGGCATTTAGGTAACACACACTAAGGCCAACCTAGGCTTGCCATTTATAGTGTAACGTTATTCGTATATGCAAATGAGTGGTTGCCACCACAACCCCCCCCCCCCCCAAGATTTGAAGTCACACAGATTTCAATATCTTTTTCTTTTTGGGTTTACCATCAATGGTTCATTAAATTTTCTTTTCCTACCTGATCTTCGGGGTTCAGGTGTATATTGAGGCGGTTCCAAATTAAAGGATTCGTATATGATATCTATGGTTTCCTCCTCTTCGACTGTTGTCGTATAATCATCATCTTGGATATGACGTTTTTTTATCTGATTTAGGTGCCTTTTATGTATACTCTGTGGACCTTTAATCATATATGTACAATCACCAATGCGTTTATCCACTACTCCACATTCCCAGTAAGATGTGTTATTCTTGTAGCACTTAAAATATACTCGATCTCCCGAGTTATATTTCTTTCTTCTCGTGTGTGTAGTGTTTCGGATAATTGCCTGTCTTGGCAACAGTTTATCAAACGCTGATTTTACCTTTCTGGCAAACATTAGATCAGCTGGTGATATGTTTGATGGTGTACTAGGATGTGGTGTGATCCTATAAACTTGCAAGAATTGTTGCAAAGCTTTTTCTGTTGGTGTTCCAATGGATTTCTTTAACGCTCGTTTTAGCGTGTCTACGAACCTTTCCGCAAGGCCGTTCGACCTTGGATGATACGGCGGAGTCGTGATGTGCTTCACTCGGAACGTGTCGCAAAATTCCTTAAACTCTGCGGATGTGAACTGCGTTCCGTTGTCAGTGACCAGTGTGTCTGGTACACCGAATCTTGCAAACAACTCGTGTAGGAACCCTATTGAGTTGTTCGTTGTTGGATTCCTGCAACGCATTACCTCCGGCCATTTTGTGTAACTATCCACTACAATTAAATAATAGTTTTCTCCTACTGGACCAGCGATGTCCATGTGGATTCTCGACCATGGTTGGTCGGTTTTCGGCCAAGGTTTGTGTACTATAGGTGGGGATTTTGCTGCTAACTGGCATCCTTTACATTTATTTATTGTTGCTGCTATGTCAATGTCCATGTTACGCCAGTACATGTAGCTTCTCATTAACGACTTCATTCGATTTATCCCCGGATGTCCTGTATGGAAATCTCTTAACATCCTATTCTGCAATGTTTTGGGTATTACCACTCTCTCACTGTACAGTAACACATCGTTACATATGGAGAAAACTTCCTGCACCTTTGTGTCCGTTATAATTTTCTCTTTTATGTCCTTTATGTATTCGTCTTTCTCGGCTTCTCTTTTAATGTCCGACAAAGTTACGGGTAGTTCCTTAATGATGTTTGCTACCATATTTTTTACTTCAACATTTGTCCGAATTGCTGCAATGACTGATTCTTCCAGATTGTGTTTCTGTGGTATCAGTCTTGACAGTCCATCCGCATGGCAAATCTTTTTTGATGCTAGATGTTGTAGCTAGAAATCGTAATTAAGTAAGATTGTACCCCAGCGCAGCAATCTATTTGCGGTGTATACCGGCAATCCTTTTATTGATCCATAGATCGTGACTAACGGTTTATGGTCGGTTTCAAGTAAGAATTGTCTACCATATAAATATCGGTGAAATTTAGTCACGGAAAAGATTATGCTCAATGCTTCTTTTTCGATTTGTGAATATGCCCTCTCGGCTGGTATCAGCGTTCTCGAAGCGTGCGCTATTGGTTTTCTAGACCCATCCGGCATAATATGTTGAATGCATGCTCCTAAGCCGTAGGAACTAGCGTCACTAGCGACGACTATTTTTAATTTTGTGTCAAAGTGCGTTAAGAATAATTCGGATGTTAGTGCGCTCTTTATTTTGTCAAAAACGGTTTGACATTCTTGCATCCAGTTCCAAGGTGTATCCTTTTTAAGCAGGTTATTTAAGGGGGCTCGCAAGTTATGCATTCCTTCAATAAAAGATTGATAATAATTTGCGAGTCCCAAGAAACTCTGCAAGGTTGTTACGTTATCAGGTGCTGGCATATTTTTTATTGCCGCAGATCTGTCTGGGTCTGGACGTCGTCCATGTTTGTTTATTATGTGTACAAGATACTTAATCTCGCTCATACAAAAGTCACATTTACTTGCTTTTACTTTAAAGCCGAATTCTTGTATTCGAGTAAATACTTGTTTCAAATGTTCCTTATGTTCTTGTAGGGATTTGCTCCTGACAACAATGTCGTCCAGGTATGCACATGCGCACTCAATACCACTTAGCATGGTGTCCATCGCTTGCTGAAAAATGGCAGGCGCTACTTTGATGCCAAAGGGCAATCGGTTGTATTTGTATAATCCCTTATGCGTATTGATGCATAGTATTTTTGAGCAATTTTCCTCGACCGGTATTTGCAGATATGCATCGCTCAAGTCTATCTTGGAGAAGATATTACCACCATTTAACTTCGTGAATATTTCCTCTGGGCTTGGTAGAGGGTAATGGTGATCTTTTGATAGGGAGTTGACCCCGGTCGAAAAATCTGCGCACACTCTAACTTCGTCATTCTTTTTCTTTACGTATACGGTGGGGGCTGCCCACTCGCTGTGTTCTATTTTTGATAGAATTCCTGTCTGTTCCAATCTATCTAATTCTTTATTAATCTTTTCCAACCCAGCGAACAGAACGTTTCGCTTTTTTCTAAAAATTGGGCTGGCGTTTTCTTTAAGTTCAAACGAGGCCTTGAATTTATTACAGCGACCTAAGTTAGTTGTGAATGCTTCAGGAAATAATTCTTTTAAATCGTCTTTTATATTTACTGTTGTTGGAGAAGAACATTCTATTTTTTTACAGAATGTATTGATTGGCTTATCCCATAGTCCAAATTTCTCAATTAAATCTATTCCAAAAAGATTTTCACTATTTTTCAGTACGAATATTTTTAATTTCTTCGTAATCCCTTTTAATTTTATCGGAAGGACAACTTCTCCTTCAAATTTTATACCACCACCAGTTACCGTCCGGGCTGATTTACTCGTTTTCATCATGGTTGGTTTTTTACCCAACTTTTTCCATGTATTCAGGTTTATAATAGAAATATCGGAGCCGGAGTCGAGTTGTAACTTTATTGGTGTTTTAAATATTTCCACTTTTACGTATTTTCGCCGATCTTTGTCTAATTTTGTATTTGATTTTGTTTGCTGTACTCTCTTTCTGGTGTAATCTTTATATCTGCAGCAATCGCTTTTGTGTCCCACCTTCTTACAAATGTAGCATTTTTTCTTCTTATAAGGACAATCTGATTCCCAATGCTTTTCTGCACATCTCTTACAGTTATATCTAGGAAGAGGCTTGTTATATTCTGTCCTATATTTATGGTTATTGGGATTGTAATATCCCGTTCCATTTCGATTGCTTTTCTTTGTAAAGTTCTTGGTTGGTGTGTATGGTTTTCTAACTTTTCTTACATATGCCACTCCGGATTCTTCTATATTTTTTGAATCCTTTTTTAGTGTAATGGCCCTTTCACAGTCCTCTGCTAGTTTCTGGAGGGTTAAATCTTTCTCAGATTCCAGCTTAGACAACACTCGTCTGCGTATTTCTGCATTTTTCGTGGAAACTAACCCTTGTGCGAAGATTAGACATTTAAAATCTTCTACCGTTAGTTCTGCAAGCTTAAAATTATCGCAGTTTTTATTGACAACTGATGCGTATGTCAAATAATCTTGGTTGTCCATCTTTCTTAGATTCATGCACAGCCATCTTTTATGAAAAAGAGATATATTTGGATTAAATAATTCTTTTAGTAATTTCACAGCTTCCATGAACTCTAATTCCGCAGTTTTTTTAGGTAATATGTAATCTATGAATTTGCTGTGTTCTGATGTACCCAATTTCCTGAGTAAGAGGCTCACTTTCTGGCTATTTGGCCAATTTTTGCAGTCCAGTTGAAAGACATCCTCGTATCTTGTATAGTATGCTTCAAAAGTCTTTCCTTCCTCCGGCACATAATTAAATGTGTCCATACTATTAAAGATAGTCGTATGGGAGAAATTAACACTGTCGACATTTTCTCGATTACTCTTTAGTAGTTCCAGTGTTTTAGCAAAACGTTCATTTTGTCTTTCCTCGCGGTCAGCTTGTGCCTGATTTTGTCTTTCCTCGCGGTCAGCTTGTGCCTGTAAAAATTGCATGAACATTTTTGATAAGTCTCCCATTTTTTTTTTTTTTTTTTTTTCGTGACGTTTTACTGTATTATCCGTTATCCAGTGACAACTTTAAAAAAAAAAAAAAAATCCTTTCCTTGAGCTTTAATTTCTAGCTATGGTATTTCCTTTTACTACCGCCGCCAAACAAATTATTAATTAAAAGATTCCTTTAGTTGTTGTTTTGCTAACGGGGAGCAGTAATTAGAATCCACTGGTGAACTTTTTTTTTTTCCGTAGGTTACTTCCTTGCTTTTCGTAATACGAGTCTGACCTGTCGTTTTGCGACAGAACAAAATCCGCTTTTCGTTTGCAAGTTGGTCCTTTGGTAATACAAAACAGATTTGTCGTTTAGCGACAAAACAAAAATTCACTTTTACATTCGTTTGCAAGTCGGATTCCCAGAAAACGGCGTAAATTGTCGCTTTTGCCACGTTCGAGTTTTTTTTTTTTTTCACTTAAGTTGAAACTTTTCTTTAGCGTAAAATCCGTTTGCTCGTCAACACTTTGCATTGTACTTTTTTTTTAATAGTTCTTCGTCAAACTGTTATATTTGACGCTTCATATCTCGTCGCCAACTGTTGTGGTTGCAAGGTTGAACAATAATTAGTGAGGAATACAATGAAGACGCAAACAACAAGGAGAATGCAATAATAAGTGTATTAAAGAAAAGGTATAGTTACAGTATGTACAAATGAAGGTGTCGAGTCAGAGAGTCTTGGTGGGAGGACATGTACGCTCTTCGGCGTCACTTCCGGTGGCATTTAGGTAACACACACTAAGGCCAACCTAGGCTTGCCATTTATAGTGTAACGTTATTCGTATATGCAAATGAGTGGTTGCCACCACAACAATATATATATATATATATATATATATATATATATATATATATATATATATATATATATATATATATATAATCCTAAGTTTTAATTATTTTGAATTACTTCCCTTTCTTAATTATCCGTTATATTTTCAAATAAGCTTATTTGATATTTGCGACTGTTAGAATACTTATCCACAGTTGATTGAGAACTGATTTTGAGGTGACTTAAAAAAATATTAACCTCAGAGTTTAAAATTTTCTGGATTTGCTAAATGGGACTCACTTATTCAATAACTTTCACATTGATGACAGCAATATTTTGAGCTAAGACTTTATTTATCTTGTAATAACATTATTCGATAACAATTGGTGTGTAACCACTTAATATTTGTTTTTGTTTTTAAATGTACTCATTTGGATGTTTTTTAATCTGTGTATAAGCGACCTCTTGTTTTTTTGTTTTCTTCTATTTGCTTTCTGATGGTTTTCTTTAGTTTTTCATTGTTTTTTCTATATATAAATATAATTTTTTATATATGAAAATATAAAAATAATTGATTTGTCTTCTATATGAAAGTGCCTTTAATTTCCTTGTATATATATATATATATATATATATATATATATATATATATATATATATATCACACCTACCCACAACAAAATCTCCCCTCACCCATTTCACCCTTTCGACTACTTCTCTCACACTCTTACCCACCTACCCCTTCCACTTTCAAACCACCTTCATTTTTTTCAAATCTTTTCGAAAACCATGACATTACCCACACACCAAAATCACAGAGCCCGCACCCCTTTCCTCTACCCCTCTACTTCTTCACTAACAGCCATCCCCATTATTTCCGTTCACCCCCACCCCTCCACTTTTTCACTCAGAACCATCCTCATTAATTTCATTCCATGCTACTGACTTCACTAAGCCCGAACCTGCGCACCCAGTAGTGGCTACTACTTTTTCTCATCAACCCATCATGTCAACCCAATATTTTCACGTACTTGCATGACATTTTTCTTAAAATTATCATCCTGAGGAAGTCTTACAAATAAAGACGAAACGTTGATGAATATATAAAAAAACATCCTTTTTGGTGTTTCCTTTTTCATTTCCCATATATATATATGTGTGTGTGTGTGTGTGTGGGTGTGTGTGTGCACGTGTTTGTAGATATTATTTTTTCTTTTTTTCTAATTATTATTTTTTATTATTATTCAATTTTGAATTCTTTCTATTTCTCTAAATTTTAGTTAAATATTTTTTTATAATTTTTTCTACTTTGAATTTGTTATTTTTTTGTTCTTCTCTGGAAATTTGAAATCATTTTACGTTAAATTTACAAACAAAACTGAGCCAAAACTACGAATAATTTTTTTAAATTTATAGATAAATTTATTTCTCTACTCATCATCGTTATTATTTTACAGTTTTTTCTTAATTATGGTCTATTTTTTCTTATAATTATAATTATATTTTCAAATTATATCTTTATTTATCTGCATATTTCTATATACTCTATCATAGACTTGTTATCCTCTAATTGTTTTAATTTTTCATTAGTTTAAAATCTACTCGTATTGTTTCTTTTTAAAATGAAATAAATTTTTATTTTATTTATTTTTCAATTCAATCTTAGATTTATTCTTATTTATTCATTCTTATTTTGTTTTGTTTTATATTTTATTATTTCATTTTATTATAATGTATTCTCTGTAATTATTAGGTATCATTTGTATCCTTTTATTTCTTAATTTTCTTTTCTTATTTTTTAAATTTTCTTCTTCTTCTTCTTCTTCTTATTATTATTATTATCATCATCATCATCATTATTATTTTCATTATTATCATTATCATTATTATTATTATCATCATTATTACTATTATCATTATTATAATTATAATTAATATTATTATTATTATTATTATTATTAATATTATTATTTTCTTCTTTTTTTTTTTAAATTTTAATTTTATTATTTTTTATTTATTCATTCATATAATTTCTCTTCCGGGTTCATCCTATACTTTGAATATTTTAAATATGTAATTTGCTGTTTCTAAAGTACCTTCACTGATATTATCTTCTTCAAGCTAACTGATGAAATAATACATGGTTACATAATGAGAGGTTATGTCCCTAATATTGTCTGTAGTACAAAATAAAATATTTCCAAATTGTTTTGGAAACAATCGTACGCCAAATAGTCTTGGAACTGATATAAATAATGTTCACATTTTGATGATCTAAACTCACTTTATATATACACACACACACACACACACACATATATATATATATATATATATATATATACATATATATATATATATATATACATATATATATATATATACATATATACATATATATATACATATATACATATATATATATATATATATATATATATATATATGTGTGTGTGTGTGTGTGTGTGTGTGTGTGTGTGTGTGTGATTTTATGAAGGCTTACCAAAGCATTCCTTTCAGGACACCAATGATCACCATTAAAGATATTTTTTCTTACAAATATTATTTATTCAAATTAAATGTTTTTCCTACACGTGTTTCACTACCAAGCAGGTACTTGCTTGGCAGATCATCAGGGAAATTAAATGTCTGGAATACTGGTTTCAACTGCCGACAATACACAATGTGGCGTTGCAATAGTTGAGGTCACTTAAGAAGAGAAGAGGAAAAAAATAAAAATAAAAGTTAAAATTAAAAAACAAGGAAGAACAACGATAAAAAAAGGAAGTCTTAGAAAAAGTCTTAGAAAAGTAGCTCATGCATTATTTCTTCCACCAAGCCAACAAGCAAATAATCGGTCCCAAATACATTTTAAAAAAACCGGAACAATGTGCGATAATACACTTTCACGTCGGCCGGCACAATGATGAATAACCCCCCCCCACACACACACACACACACACACACAAAAAACAAAAGAACTAAATCATTCAAGATACCGCTCACAAGTTACCATTCCAATCCAATGATAGTATGGGAATTCTAAATCCAACTTCTCACAGCCGTTAAGGAAATATTTTAAATTATTTAAAATAATAACTAGATTTTTGTAGAAAACTTTTTTATAATAACATTTTATTTTTGATATATGAATAATCTTTTAAAAATAATTTCTGCGGGATAAGCTTTTTTCGCTTCGTTAAACAACAAAACGATAATAATTCGGCAGTTAATTAAATGAAGGATATTTTCCCAAAATGTAAAATGATGTCCCAGACACTAGATACTTAATTTCTATAAAGAATAGGTTTAATAATAAATTTTTTTAGAAACAGTATTTTGAATAAATAGTTTCTATCTACTAATTAAGATTTTTTCTTAATATAAGGGAGTTTTCTGCGAGATTGACGTTCAACTCGTCGTGTGTTTGTTTCGAAGGGTAAGAAATCAGCCATTGAAATAAGGCTCTTCGAACCCGGACGAACATTTATGTTGATTTTTCTTTGTGAGAAGTTGGATTTAGAATTCCTATACTATCATTGGATTGGAATGGTAACTTGTGAGCGGTATCTTGAATGATTTAGTTCTTTTGTTTTTTTTTGGGGGGGGGGGATTTATTCATCATTGTGCCGGCCGATGTGAAAGTGTATTATCGCACATTGTTCCGTTTTTTTGGGGTTTTTTTTATGTATTTGGGACCGATTATTTGCTTGTTGGCTTGGTGGAAGAAATAATGCACGAGCTACTTTTCTAAGACTAGTCTTATGCCAATCAACTGTTATAACATCTCTTCAGTAAAAAAAGAAACTTACATTGAAATCGTCGCCAGAAAAAAAAACTTTAAAAAAAGTATAGTGCTAACTCATATAGTCATTGGTTGGTTACGTGGTAGTACCTTACTCACATTGCTAGTAATAGATTAATTAAAATTGGTATCATTTCAAGATAGTTATTAATATTATTTAATATACAGTTTAATCTTCTGATCAAAATTATTTAAAGATGACTTCAAACATTATAGGCTTGATTTTTATTTATGTATTATATAGTTCTAAATATGAATTAGTTTTGGGGGGTTTAGTCTTTATTATTATTATTACTACTATTTTTATTAATTTATTTTTAATTTATTTATTTTTTTATTATTTTTTTTTTTTTTTAAATTTATTTATTGATTGGCTTCCTCTTTCTTGTTCTGTCTAGCTATTACAAAATGATAGCCATATCGAGAAGGGGAGGGGGTGTTCTTTAAGATAGAGGAGGAAGTGAGGGGGTTCATTAATGCAAGTTTGAAGGGTTAACGGACAGAGACTGATATTTGGCTGAGACGACTTTGGATCGGATTTGATTTTGTCTTTCTTGTTTTCTCCTTTTCTTAACAACCGGCTAGGCCTTTGTGTGTATCGGTAAGTCCAATTTATAAGTAGTGCTTGTCTCCTGTGGATGCATCCTTTAAAGATTTCATCTCTAATATTCAAACAGATTGTATTTGGGTCAATGATGGCCCTTAATATATGGTATTTTTTTGGGTCACACAGAGGACATCTATTTATGACTGAAGAAAAGGATGGTCTTTTCTCTTACTTTCCATTTGATGGTGAAGGGTGTTTTTTCATCTTTAAGTTGCCATATCCGGGTCGCAAGTGCCGTATTTGCCTTGTTTTTGTATCTGAAGGTGTAATAATAATATAAAATGGCGTTACCCTTTTAATAACTGGAATATTATTATTGGAAAAGTTATTATTTGATATTTACGTGGTGTAAGTTGTTGGTCTTGAGTAGTGGTGTGGATATGGGTCGATTAAGGTATTTGTTTCTATTTTTATATCTATATTTATGAGGGGTGATAGTTGGGAGGATTTTCCGGAGTGGAAGTCGTTATTTAGTGGGGTAATTATGGGGTTATATATTGGGAAGAGGGGGGGGGGTAACAACCATTGTTGGTATTCTTATAGCTGCTGCACTGCGTTTCCGTGACTTCACGCCGTCAACGTTCGGACAAGTTACAGAAGCACCCGAGAGTTGACGAGACGAAAACTGCCAAACGCTAAATTAAAGACTTGCAGCTGATAAATCACGACAAAAGAAAACCAAACTAAAATACATATATAAAAATAAAGAACGAACAAACCATAGCTAAACAACTGTTAGTAATTAGATGTTTATTTCTTTCTTTTTTTTTTGTCAAAGGAACCATTGTTAATCAAATGTTTTTAAATAAAATGTTTTTTTGTTTGTGCACCGGAAACTTTCAAATGATGATTTTGTTTGATTTGTTAAGCAAATGTTATTGTTTTAAAAATTTTCTTTGATGTTTTTTTTTTTACATTTTTTGTCAAATATTTTTCCTATTAACATAAACATTACAACAACTGTTTTTTAGCAAATAGTTTTTTTTGTTTTGTTTCCTTATTTTAACGAAAACAAACTGTTTATAAACAAATGTTTCTTGGTTAATAGTTTCGTCAACTCTCAGGCGTTTCCAAGACCTGCCCGAACATTGACGACGCGAAGTCACGGAAACATGGTGCATCAGATATAAGAGTACCTAATTGTTCTATGAAGAAACAAGTCTAACCCTGACCCTTACCCTAACCCTAACCATAACCCTATGCCAATAATAAGAGCAGTCTGTCATGTTTGGAGAACTCATTAGGGAGAATTATGGTCTTAATTACAACTTACTTTCTAAGAAAGGAAAATGTTATTTGAAGGTCGGGTGGTGATGGAGAGGGGTCCCTCGAGGGTTCATGATTAATCTGAGTAATTGTAATAACATTCAATTCAGTGCAAATCCCTTGTCTGAAAAGGCTACTCATTCAAATTAATTTCTCTGTGCGTGTGTGTGCATGCATGTGGGTGTGCATGTGTGCGTGCATGTATGTGTGCATGTGTATGTGTGCAATGCTGACATTAAGGTTTCACGCCCCTCCTCTCTCCAAATCCATGATACAAGACCCCTATTAAGAGTTGGCATAATCACGTTGACACACCGGTTCTCATTAGATCACCGAAATTAAGCGACGTTGAGCCTGGTCAGTACCAGATGGGTGACCATATTGGAATACCAGGCGCTGTATGTGGGTGGACGGTGACACCTTTGTGCAAAACAAAATAACTGCAAAAACTAACGTTGTGAAAAGCAAAATCTCCCAGACCGGGAATTATACATAACTGCTTGTGAATTGAATATTACCTAACCCTAACCCTAACCCTAACCCTTCCTCATTTGGAGTAAGCCATCTCAATACAACCAGGGTGAATGCCGTACCAGTCCATTTTGATGGAGCTGGGAACAGGGCATGCTTTCTAACCTCCTACACGTCTACCTTGAGTAAGATGCAGCAGATAGAGAGCGAGTAACAGAAAAAGAGAGGGCGGAGCGGAAGGTGTTCTGATGTCATGGCCGGGGAGACAGATCACCTTCTCCCAACTGTAGCATGAGTTGTGAAGAACAGAATCTTCGCAGTTGGTTGGGCGGAAGAAAGAAAGGGCCGATCACCCCCATTATACAACAAATGTTGAATAGAAGTATTGAACACTGTGGTACTCCGTAGCCAGCAGCCATATTCGCCTATCTAGTCCTATTGGACAATGTGACAAAATGTGCTTCAATGCTCTTTTTTTTGCCTGCATTTACATTTATCAGCCTGGCACTGCTCCCAGCATGTTAAATTTGCTGGTGAATGAAATACATCATAAAGGATTCAAATTTTTACCACTCAAGTATTTGTGCAGATAGTGTTTATATAAAGATTCAAAGTGGCAGCCAAAAGCTGATAACTAAATTATTTTCCTGAAAAGTAATTTATAATAAAAATAAAAATGATTAAACATTTTAAATCCTCGAGAATCTAGCCTTCACAGGTAAAATGAATTGGAACAAATAAAAAAGACATTGCCAAGTCTGCTGCAAAGAAAGTGGGCTCCCTATACCGTGCTAGAAAACTTCTCACACCGATCAGTATCCTATATTTCTACAAAGCCACCATGCGCTTATACATGGAGTATTGTTGTCACATCTGGGCTTGTGCACCCTCTTAGACAAGGTCCAAAAAATAAGTTGCTAATCTAATAGGCCCCATACTATCCACCAAGCTCCAGCCCCTGTCCCATCGCTGCAATGTTGCACCTTGTGCTTGTTTTACAAATACTTCAATGGAATGTGCTCTGATGAACTTGCTGCTCCGGTGACATCTCGACGTAAATACACCTGACCAACTCGACAATCAGTTAAGTTCCATCCATTCACTGTGAGAGTCCTGAGATGCCAGAGAGCTTTCTACTCTAATAACTTCTTTCTCTGAGCTGCCAGCCATTGGAACTCTTTCCCTGCTCCCTGTATTCCTGACTCTACCGACATGCAGAAATTCAAATGTAATGTAAACAAACATCTCGCCGCACAAATCCCCACTTAGGATGCTCTCTTAATTTCTGGCACCTAATCCACAGTCTCGGTGGCAATGTGCCCTTGTTTGGTGTGAATTCAAGTTTTTAAAAAAAATAAAAAATTTTAAAAACTCAAACAAATCTTAATAAGATAATAAGGCTTCAATCATCAAAGTGTTTACATATCAGAAGTGCAAACGTTTTTTTCAAAACAAAGTAAGTAGAGGTTTTATTGTCCAATTTTTAGAAGGGGGAATTTTTTTGTTAAAGTCCAGTTAAAAAAATCAAATTGAAATAGAATGTTTCTGAATTTTTAGATGAGAATTGATAATTTGGATTATTCAGACTACTGTTCTCATCTTGGATGTTATTCTTACAACGTTTCGGCCGATGTACCCTCCGACCTTCTTCATATGTATCGTGTCGAACTCAGGAATCCTTATGTCGAACTCGGAAATCTGTACGGAATTTCCAACGGAATTACTTAAGACTTTTATCCGGGCATGGCTGACGGAACGAAGGCAAGCTACCCACGTGAATTAAATAAATAAATGGTTCTGTTCTAAATTCCGTACAGATACCCAAGTTTGACCAGATGTATCGGAAGAAGGTCGGAGGTTACATCGGCTGAAACGTTGCAAGAATAATATCCAATATGAGAACAGTAGTCCCAATAATCCAAATAACATAAACTGAAATAGTATTTTATTTTTACTGAGAATCGATAATATTCCACATAATTTTGGGAGTAAAAATATCAGTGTAGAATTGTATTTCTACTTTTGTAAACTAAAAATCTCGGGTATTTTTTTTTTTTTTGCAGGCACATCATGATTGTGACATATGCAGGTTATTCAATAGAAATTTAAGTCCTTGACCTAAGTGCTTCGGCATAAGTGGTTTGTCCATTAAATACAGAGTGAACTATTACCAGAGTGTTATTTCCCCTGATAATTGCAATAATCTTATCCTGAATCTTACTGCTCCATTAAGAGCCAATTATTAAACAAATAAAGAAGCAAGAAGAAAAGAAATGTTTCTTTCGTTTGGTTTTTTACTTATCTCTGTCGCAAATGGACAAGAAAATTACCCAAGAGTTGTATTGCTATGCAAAAAGAATTCTCTGTTAAGAAAAAGAAACGAAAAAAAACGAAGAAAACTAAATTGTGTCTAAAACGTTGTACGTCAATTTATTTGCAAAAGATTGGACGCAAAATATCGGATTGGACTGTTTAACTCCCATATTTACTTACCTCCACAGAAGGCTGTGTGCTAGCTCTAATGGATGCCACCGCCACATCCAATGGAAATTTGATGCTGAGTTCAAATCCTTCCATTCATTTATCCGTCTACAGCACAATGAAGCAGGTTATAGCCCCACTTAAACTTATGGATGTTGGAAACCGTCATGTGGTCCCTCCTGTGAGTACCTGATTCTAAAAAGGGAATCAGAGAAAACAAAGTAAACAACAGAATGAAGCAAGTTATAGCACCATTTTCACCGCTGGATGAAATAAGTTAAGCTTTGATCTCTTGCACTTATTAAAGGTTTGCTGAGATGTGGCGTTGGTGAAGTGGATACAGGCGCACACTGATGATTCATCATGTTGTGTTCGAATCATGTCAGTTCCATAGTATAACTTTCATTTATGAATGTTGACAACCTTCACCTCGCCCCACCCCCTCTGAGAGTACCTGATTCTAAAAAAGAATCAGGGTACTCAATGTAAACAACAGAATCAAGCGGGTTATAGCATCACTTTCACTTATGGGTGTTGGCAACCTTCACCCCACCTCGGTGAGTACCTGATTCTAAAAAGGTATCAGGGTACTCCATGCTACCAACAGAATCAAGCCGGTTATAGCACCACTTTCACTTATGGGTGTTGGCAACCTTCACCTCGTCCCACCTTCTCTGTGAGTACCTGATTCTAAAAAGGTATCAGGGTACTCCATACTACCAACAGAATCAAGCCGGTTATAGCACCACTTTCACTTATGGGTGTTGGCAACCTTCACCTCGTCCCACCTTCTCTGTTAGTACCTGATTCTAAAAAGGAATCAGGGTACTCCATGCTACCAACATAATCAAGGCGGTTATAGCACCACTTTCACTTATGGGTGTTGGCAACCTTCACCTCGTCCCACCTTCTCTGTTAGTACCTGATTCTAAAAAGGAATCAGGGTACTCCATGCTACCAACATAATCAAGGCGGTTATAGCACCACTTTCATTTATGGGTGTTGGCAACCTTCACCTCGTCCCACCTTCTCTGTGAGTACCTGATTCTATAAAGGAATCAGGGTACTCCATGTTACCAACAGAATCAAGCCGGTTATAGCACCACTTTCACTTATGGGTGTTGGCAACCTTCACCTCGTCCCACCTTCTCTGTGAGTACCTGATTCTAAAAAGGAATCAGGGTACTCCATGCTACCAACAGAATCAAGCCGGTAATAGCACCACTTTCCCTTATGGATGTTAGCAACCTTCACCTCACCCCACCCCCTCTGTGAGTACCTGATTCTAAAAAGGAATCAGGGTACTCAATGCTAACAACAGAATCAAGCCGGTTATAGCACATCTTTCACTTATGGGTGTTGGCAACCTTCACGTCGCCCCACCCCCTCTGTAAGTACCTGATTCTAAAAAGGAATCAGGGTACTCCATGCTACCAACAGAATCAAGCCGGTTATAGCACCACTTTCACCTATGGATGTTGGCAACCTTCACTCCACCTCGGTGAGCACCTGATTCTAAAAAGGAATCAGGGTACTCAATGTTAACAACATAATCAAGCTGGTTATAGCACCATTTTTACTTATGGATGTTGGCAACCTTCACCTCGTCTACCCTGTCAGTAACTTTTTTAGAAAAAGAAGGAATCTGGGAAACAAATGCTAACAACATTTAAAAAAAAAAAAATGAACATGCTGATTCATGTAAACAGAAGAACCGTCTACAATAGATATTGTGTTTTGGTATTAGATGACAAAAAGAGGGTTGACATGCCATAAAACAGTAAAACCAAGTCAATCAATGTGTCCATTACAGTAAGTATTGTTTTTTGACATCAAGTAATATAAAAAAGGATTGTTTTTTTTTCTGCTTTACAGCAATGAGAACAGGCGAACCATGCGAATCAATGAAGTGTTTACAATAATTATTGTTTTCTCATTAAATCATGTGAAATTTGTTGATTCTGCCATGAAACAAACGAAGCAACTCAATTAATCAAGCAACCTTTTTCATTAGATTTGTGTGCTGATATTACAGTGTGAACGTGCATCTGTGTGCATTCACTGCACAGGCCGTAATCATCCCCTTGTTGTCTACGTCTGAATTTGTTTCACAGAGCACAATCATCATCATGCTAATAATCAAAGAAGAGTCAAGTCAAAGCATGTAGCCACCGAAAGACAAACTTGCAATCAGAGCCCAACCAAATAAAAACATAAGTCTAACCAAACACAAACATCAGCTTAGGGTCCAAAGGCTCATCTGTCTTGGAGAACCGCAGAAACACAACTCACCTTCTTTGCCCCTCTGCTACAATATATATAGATATCACTTGGACCACACCGCGAGACCACTCAAGATTATTAACTGTCAATCTATGCACATAAAAAACTGACTGACCATGAGGTCCACCATCTTGTATGAACTTTTGAAAAATCTCAAGTGGGTCATGATCACAGCATGGAACCTCATATCCAAGAAGACATTACTATTTCAAAGACACCAACCCATTTTTTGTGTGGTCTCTCTTCCCTTAGCTAAATATTTCTCCCATGGCAGGTCTGTCGTCCGCATGCATTGCAACTATGCCAGCCACTAATCATGCAGCATTGTTTAAAATCAGAAATAGGATAATTACCTGTGTACGCAACGCATTCATCCCACCCAGGTCTTCGCCAGGCAGCTTCACGAGTTTCTTTTCGTTGCTGTAGATCTTCATATGCTGTAAATAAAAAAAAGAAGTAATTTTCATTTCTACATAAAGAAGTGTACAGTACAAAATGACACAAGATTTTATTGTTAACAACAACAACAACAACAACAACAACAACAACAACAACAACAACAACAACAACAACAACAACAACAACAACAACAACAACAACAACAACAACAACAACAACAACAACAACAACAATGATAATAGTAACAATAATAATAGCAATAATGATGATAAAAATAACAGTGTAATAGAATGTAATAATAATAATAATAATAATAATAATAACAATATTAATAATAATAATAATAATAATAATAATAATAATGATAAAATAATAGTGTAATAGAATGTAATAATAACAATAATAATAATGATAAAAATAATAGTGTAATAGAATGTAATAATAATGATAATAATAATAACAATAATAACAATAATAATAATAATAATAATAATAATAATAATAATAATAATAGCAATAATGATGATAAAATAATAATGTAATAGAATGTAATAATAATAATAATAATAATAATAATAATAACAATAATTATAATAATGATAACAATAATAATAATAATAATAATAATAATAATAATAACAATAATAATAATAATAACAATAATAATAATAACAATAATAATAATAACAACAATAATAATAATAATAATAATAATAATAATAATAATAACAATAATAATAACAATAATAATAATAACAATAATAATAATAATAACAATAATAATAATAACAACAATAATAATAATAATAATAACAATAATAATAATAATAATAATAATAGCAATAATGATGATAAAAATAATAGTGTAATAGAATGAAATAATAATAACAATAATGATAATAATAATAATAATAATAATAATAATAATGATAACAACGATAATAATAACAATAATAATAATAACAATAATAATAATAACAATAATAATAATAATAACAACAATAATAATAACAATAATTATAATAATAATAACAATAATAATAATGATAATAATAATAATAATAGCAATAATGATGATAAAAATAATAGTGTAATAGAATTTAATAATAATAACAATAATGATAATAATAATAACAATAATAATAACAATAATAATAATAACAATAATAATAACAATAATAATAATAACAATAATAATAACAATAATAATCATAATAATAATAACAATAATAACAATAATTATAATAATAATAACAATAATAATAATAATAATAATAATAACAATAATAATAATGATAATAACAATAATAATAATAATAATAATAATGATAATAATAATAATAATAGCAATAATGATGATAAAAAATAATAGTGTAATAGAATGTAATAATAATAACAATAATGGACGCCACAAAAATTATGGACAGAGGGTCGAGGAGGGAAAGCGCAAACCAGACCTCCACTGGAAGAGCGCGGACAGCTCTGGGACCTTGGGAAGGCTTGTTGCCACTCGGGCCCCAGAGGGGACCGATGGCCCTTATCAGCGGGAAATCGTTGGTAGGTGGCTGTTGCGATTGCCGCAAGGTCATCAGCGGTGATGAACGAAAAGAGGTGGAGCATACTGGAGGCCTGAGGAGACTTGTTGTCACTCGGACTCCAGGGAATACCACAGGTTGTCGGCAGTGGGCGACCACTGACGATGACCAGTGTGATAACTCCTAGTGAGTAAATAATAATAATACTGGAGAAATATGTAACCCAGAACACGGAAAGACTGATCACCACAGCAAGAGACACCAGCCCAACAAACAACTCCGGAAGCACTGAACCCAGAAACAAAAAGACAAGAAAGGAAAAGTGGGAAGAAAAACAACTACATGGACGCTTTATAAGACTCACAAGCGATGAAGCCAATGAAAACAGCTGGGCATGGCTAAGAAAAGGACACTTGAACAGAGAAACGGAATCTCTGCTGACGGCCGCACAGAACAATGCGATTAGGACAAACTTTATTAAAGCAAAGATAGATAAAACCCAGGAAAACAGCAAATGCCGATTGTGTGGACAAAGAGACGAAACGATAAATCATATAATAAGTGAATGCAGCAAGCTAGCACAAAGGGAATACAAGAACAGACATGACAGCGTGGGGAAAGTAGTACACCGGGAAATGTGCAAACAACTGAATTTCGAATATGCAAAAAAACGGTACAAACACAAACCAGAAACTGTACTAGAAAACGAAAAACACACAATCATATGGGATATGAATGTACAAACAGACAAACCCATAACAGCAAGGAGACCGGATATGATAATAATCAACAAGAAAGAAAAATCCTGCAAAATCGTAGACTTTGCCGTTCCAGCAGACCACAGAGTGAAGATCAAAGAGACGGAAAAAAGAAGCAAATATACTGAACTTGCCAGAGAATTGAAAGGAATATGGAACATGAAGAAAGTCAGTATAACACCAATAATCATAGGAGCACTAGGAACAGTCCCCAAAAACATGGAGAAAAGACTAGGAGAAATAGGAATCAAAGGGATAACTGAGACCATACAAAGGACAGTAATGATCAAAACAGCTACAATCCTGAGAAATGTCCTCGAATGCGGAAACCAACCCACATAAGCAACGAATGGGAACAAACACATGGAAGCACAAGACAACAGAACCGGGGAAAATACAACCGCACGAGAGAGGCGCAAGCATAGGCTGACGCCATGAAAATTATGGACAGAGGGTCGAGGAGGGAAAGCGCAAACCAGACCTCCACTGGAAGAGCGCGGACAGCTCTGGGACCTTGGGGAAGTTAGTTGCCACTCGGGCCCCAGAGGGGACCAATGGCCCTTATCAGCGGGAAATCGGTGGTAGGTGGCTGTTGCGATACCGCAAGGTCATCAGCGGTGATGAACGAAAAGAGGTGGAGCATACTGGAAGTCTGAGGAGACTTGTTGTCACTCAGACTCCAGGGAATACCACAGGTTGTTGGCAGTGGGCGATCACTGACGATGACCAGTGTGATAACTCCTAGTGAATAAATAATAACAATAACAATAACAATAATAATAATAATAATAACAATAACAATAATAACAATAATAATAACAATAACAATAATAATAATAACAATAATAATAATAATAATAATAATAATAATAATAAGTGATATTCTCTTAAATAAATATTTCTCCTATTACTGGCCTGTCGTCTGCATGCATTTTAACTATGCCCCATTGCATATTTTTACCACAGAACTAAAAAAAGATTGAAACTGAATAAAAAAAAGCCTTAAATTCATACAAGATATAGCACAAAGCTTCTTTTGTGTTGACATCTATGCAGACAACGCAATTGTCTATTACAGCCCTTTTAAAAGCATTGATGAACAAGATCTCTTCAGATCTGGAGCATGTGGTGCAAATGTTGAAAAAAGTCATTCTTACTTTTAACACCTCTAAAACCAAGATGCTCTCCTTTCACCAACAATGCCCAGACTCTTTTTTTTTGCTCCAGTTGTTTTGCTTCCTCGAGGAAGCCCCTTTCTTTGATAAGCTTCTAGGACTGAGTTTCACTCCGGAAAAAAAAATGGAAGACTTATATCCAATCTGTAGCTAAGGTTGCTGGAGAAATGGTTCGATCATTCTAACACTTCAGAAAGTAGTCGTTCCTGAGGCAATCCTCTACCTATATAAGATGGAGAGGTACTGCTGTCACATCTGGGGAGGTGCCACTCAGAACACACTTTCTGGCCTAGACAGAGTTCAAAATCGACTTCACAATCTAGTGGGTGATGAACTCTTCTCTACAGCCCTACATAAAAGACGTTGCTAGTGTTTTTACACCGCATTGTTATTTCATTGGAAAATGCTCGACTGAGCTTCAATCTCTGGTTGATCCTTGTAAGACATTCACAGCAAGAGCTCGTCTTCCTACAAATACCTGCAAATACCTTTTCTGTCTTCCTCAGTGTGCTTAACATCAAACAGAATTTTCATGAACAGTTTCTTTCCAAGAACTCTCATCTGCGGAACATGTTACGGCGGGACTGCTTCACTGCAGACTACAACATGGTCGTCTTCAAATCCAATGTCAACAAATACTTGTCATAAACCATCCTTATAAATCATCAAATCTTGTTCCTTCGATTCATCATTTCCAGTACTCTCATAATATTCTTCGTCATTCAACTCAGTCTATTTATCTCATTAAACCTTATCCTCGAGTGGCCTTTAGCCTTGATAAGTGGTAACTCATTAGTGAAAAAGAAATTTACAAAAATGTTGCCCCTTCGGTTCTTCTTTACTTGTGAAGGCGCCACAGATAATTGCGGATTGAACCTCAAACTTCTTTTAGTGCAATACGAAAGACTTTTTGAATTACTTTTATTCACCCCAAACAAGGTATATTACCACTGAAGCGTAATGGGCTACTGTGTTAGGGGCCAGATTTATAGTGGAGCAACTGGAGTGGGGAGTTGGGCAACAAGATGTTTGCTCAGATTACATTTAAATTTATGTATGTTGGTACGTTCGGAGAAACAGGGAGCAGGAAGGGAGATTCCAAAGGCAAGCAGTCTGAGGAAAGAAGCTATTAGAGCGGAAAATCTTCTGACATCTAGGGACCTCTACAGTAAAAAGGTGGGATTTAACAGCTAGTTGGGTGGGTCGAGATATTTTCATTGAGAGGAGCAATCCCCTTAAACTAGGTCTGTTTTTATATTTTTGCTAGCCTGGGAGGATGATATACTGAACGAACATATTCTACACTGACACCCAAAGGAGGAGGTAATGAGAGCATAGTATACTGATCCCCCCCCCCCCAATAAAAGAAGGTCATACCTGGGAAGATCGCCGCCCCCCCCCCCTAAAAAGAGAAGGTAATGCCTGTGAGTACGGTATCATGGAAACAAAACAGGTACTACACTGCCTCTTCCTCCTCTAAAAGAAGGAGAAGGTAGTCCCTGGGAAGGTTGTCTCATGGCACCAGAACAGATATTATATTACCCCTTTCCCTAAAGGAGGATTACTCCACCTCCTTAAATAGGGGGAGGTAATTCCTAGGAGAACGGTCTTATGACAACAGAACCGACACTACACTATCCACCCCCATTAAAAGATAAGAGAATAATAGATTAAATTATTTTGTTTTGTTCATTTAAAAATGCTGAGCGATAAAAACATTATTTTTATGGTTACTTGACCTTTTGGCTAAGATCAAAGTGTGTGGTGACTGAGATGATTCTCATTTAATGAGTATTGATTTACTCCTCTCCAGGAGGTTAGGCACAAGGCCAGTTTTTATCTTACTCCCACAAGTAAGATATGACCCAAGGTCGGGTCGGGAAAGTGGGGTTTAAAAATTGCCTGGGCAGCCCCGTCGGCATTCCCCGGTAGGGGCGCCTCAGGCAGTAAGCAATAAACTTACTCCTCCCCAAAGAGGGGAGGCGAAGCCTGGGAGGGTGGACCTCCTAGAACTGCACAGGACAGACCCATAGACCGGCGTAAATCAAGCCCCGACGGCCAAGACAATACCAGTCTATGGGGTGCAGTATCCATCGGAACAGATACTACACTTTGATCTTAGCCAAAAGGCCAAGATCACAGATTCTAATTAAGAGTAGGATACTTTTATCACTATAGACCAAGGATGACCAACGACACTCAATTTCCCACACTTTGATGGCCTTGCGCCTAATTTGTATTGCCGAAAATATTGCGTATATATAAAAAAAATATGACAATGCAAAATTACAACTGTACATTACAGAATATTGATTTATTAGAAGCTGTTTATGAAATAAATATGCAAATTAGTAGACGTACATGTGTTTGAGGATTATTTGCAATTTCCTATATATACAGTATTTCAAATGTCTATGTTTTATCATAGAATCAAAAAACACAATCTTTCGCATTTATTTATTTAGAAGGCGAATGCTGTGACTGCTAAAATACAAACCGGTGTCGCTTAACAAGTTTCATGAGACTTTTTAACTATGCTAACAATTATTCTTATCTATTGCTCACACCCATGTCTTGTCTTTTTGTTAACACAATATCTCCAAGGGTCATACACTAACACATGTCTGTCTGTTTGTCCATGCAATCTATATATGGAGGTTTTGCTTATAACCATGTATTTTCCACAACATTTTCAGAATATGTTTCAGAAGTTTTTTAGATAAGGATTGATAATTTGTATTTTTTGTATTATTCGGACTAATACGCTCATCTTAGATGTTAGTCTCACAACGTTTCGGCTGATGTAACCTCCGACCTTCTTCAGGGGCGTCTTGTCGAACTCTTAAGTAGACCTAGTATAAATTAATACTATGGGAGCCATTAATTCTAAATGATAAATTAGAACACAATTATATATATATATATATATATATATATATATATATATATATATATATATATATATATATATATATATATATATATAGTCTCGGAAGTTTCTCAACCATTAAAACTATATTTTAAAAAAAAATTTTTTTTAAAAACTAACAAAAATCTAAAAAAAAACCAAAAAAACTTATAGTCCCAAGTCTTCCAGTGGAAAATCACTCATGTAAGTCAATTTATTTTTTACAGTTATTATATTAGTTTATTTCTAACACTATTTTAAGGGATCATCAGTTGTTTACCATGAA
Source organism: Sepiola atlantica (assembly GCA_963556195.1). Classification (NCBI taxonomy): domain Eukaryota; kingdom Metazoa; phylum Mollusca; class Cephalopoda; order Sepiida; family Sepiolidae; genus Sepiola; species Sepiola atlantica. Next base: position 13,510,722 of record OY744550.1, on the reverse strand, counting down.
AAACTGTTATATATATATATATGAAACTAATTGAACCTATAGTGAAATGATTTAAGCTCAATAAACGAGATAGAGCAATTATATAGATAAATGAAGGAAGAGAGATAAAGATGTGTGGATGACAAATCTATTTCATCTTCGATTGTTCAATGCAAGGTGTACTCGATAAAAACATGTTTATTTTTTCTTTCCTTAAGCCAGGCTTTTCAAAGATTAAAATCTTATCATCATAGGAATTACATAGATGGATAAGTTGGCAGGGGAATAGCCAACATTCAAAATTCAAAAAATATATAAAGTAATGGAAAGTAAGAGTGTGTGCATAAAAAGGTTATAAAAATATAGAGTCTGTCCAGTGGGGGAAATGTCCGTTGACAAAGTGGCGAAAGATTTAAAGATGGAAAAAGAGATTTTGTGGAAACTGCGTTAGAAGTGGTCAAAATGTTGTAAATCCAACAGAATGATGTTCGGTTCAACTGTAGATAAAAACACTTATTAGGATGTAATTTTGAGAATTAGGGCCATTTTTAAATACTTTTAAAATTGGACCGTGAATGAAAATAATTTTAAGGAGTTGTATTTAAAATGTTGTATATATTTCAAGTAGGCCGGGGAAGGTGTTAGTAACTTCGATCTAACCTAAGGAATGAGAGAGAATTTTCTGGTCGAAGACGAGGCCAGTAAAAAGTGAGAGAGGAGTGGGAGATTATGGATGTGGGAGGAGAAGGTTTAGCAGAGGAAACTATGGCTGATGCTGGGAGTAGCGTAAGGGGAGGACTTGTGTAGTTACAGCTCATCGCTTGTAAGCAACAATATAATGTAATTACTGCCAGTTTATTTGCTAGGCCTGGACTGGCTTCAGTTAAGAGTTGGGGTGGAGTTTCAATAAGCTAATACGTTCTGGTCAGTAAGTAAACAGTTCGGTGGGGGGATTATCCCCGTATTTAAACGGATTTTTTTAGAGAAAATTATATATAATTCAGAAAGTTTAAAAGGGTTTAAAATAGGGAATTAGGGCTCAGACGATTGGAAATCTGGAATTTACGTGTTTAAGATGTAATTATCCGGACATATGTATATATGTATATATATGTGTGTGTGTGGAAAATGAAAATGAAAATCCCAAATTATTTATATATTCATCAACGTTTCGTCTTTATTTCAAAGCCTTTCTCAAGATGATTGATTTGAAGAAATAACATACAAGTACAATATTTGAAAATATTTGGTGAGTTTGTGACGTGAAAATAATGTTTTGTTTACAAACGAAACATAGTCGTTAGAATTTTTTTTAAATGTAGTGAGATTATGACGTAAAAAATGGTTTTGTTTTTTTTTTCAAACAAACCATAGCTATTTGAATTCAAATACATTTCGTATGAAATGCAAAGAAAAAAGCCATACAAATATTTTCGAGAAACAATAAGCAAAAAACATATACATCAGACACTTCTCTTATAATCAGACATCTTCTTTTACCTACGCACACCAACAATACAATAATTTACAGCACTCTAAATAAACTAGGAGTTCCAACGATACAAAGTACTAAAAAACAACACCAGTGAAAGGACTTCAGAAATAGCGAAAATACCTGAAATTGAATAACAAATCAAACATTTAAAGCATTCAAAGCATTTACCATATAGGTTGAATCGAGAAGAAGAAATTACATGAGAGAAAAAAATACATCAATAAATAAATAAAAAATAAAAATAGAAAAAAATAGAAATATTAAACTATATTAAGAACAATAAGAAAAATACTGTTAAGATCCAATGAAATACAATGAAATAAAATAGAATTAGATAAGGTATATAAGAAAGTAAAATTGAGAAATAGAATAACGAAAAAAATAACGGATAAATAAGAATAAAGTAAAATAAAATGAATAGATAAATAAATAAATAAAATAAGAATTAATTTTAAATAAAAAAAAAGATAGAATATACTCATATATAAAGAAATACCAGAGAAGAACGGAAAATTTTCAAATTTCAAATTGAAAAAAGAAAAAAGAAATAAAGAAAGAAATTCCACTTAGTAAAAATACAAAGTAGAAGAAAATTATTTAAGTAAAATTAAGAGAAATATAAGAAAATAAAAAATAAAAATAAAGAATATATATAGAGAAATTCAATTTAAATAATAAGAAAAATTATTATAAAACTTTAAAAAAAATAATAATATATATATAATAATATATAATAATAATATATAATAATATATAATAATAATATATAATAATAATATATAATATATAATAATAATATATATAATATATAATAATAATATATAATAATAATATATAATAATAATTAGAAAAATTTGATAAAAAGAATAATAGTAATAAGAAAAAATAGTAATTAGAAAAAATAATGCTAACAATAATAATAATAATTAGGAAATGGAAAAATAGCATCTATATACACATGGACAGTTATATATATATATATATATATATATATATATATATATATATATATATATATATATATATATATATCAGAAAAACAAAGTGCTTTGATATAGAAGACAAATCAATTATTTCTATATCTACATATATAAAAAATCTTTATACATTTGCTCATACAAAATATAAAAAAACAAAGCAATGAAGAATTAAAGAAAAGTCAACAGGGAAGGACTAGAGAGAAACGTAAAATGCTAAAAGCGGTTGAACGTTAATAATTATCTGAGAATATCATTAGAAGATTTTTAAAGTCTTATCTAGATATATCACAGCCATTTAACCGTGAAAATCATCGAACAGGAGAGTGACCATTAAGGAAATCCATGGAATTTCAAAGTTCGGGGCTACTATTGGTTAAATCGCCTCAGTCTCCGCCCCCATCCAAGTGTGGATAAGTAATTCCAAACAGTGACCAACATTCTGACAAGCTTACTGAGGACCTGGGTGTGTCGGGTTCGAATCCAGTTCTATTCCACAGAAACACTTTCATCAAAAACCATACCTGACCTTGTGTCTACCATCCTGGAGAGGAGGTAAATAATAATAATAATAATATATATATATATATATATATATATTGATTTTATACATACATAAAAGTAATCCATGGGCACGTGTTTCTCGCCTACAGCCGTCATCAGCATGGCTAACTTAGACAAGGATCGAACCTTCGATGTTGGTGTCAATAGTCTAGCGTTCTACCCCCAGGCTTTGACGCCTTGCCTGGAAATATGTTTTATTGGTGATTGCAGCATTTATTGTTTTTTGCTTACTACTATTTCGATTCTTTCACTTCCTAAGTGATAAAGATACAGAAGATTGCATTGTATGTCTCTCTTAACTTTATAGGACGTATTTTTCGTTAATATATTTATTTTTATTGATTTTATACGTACATAAAAGTAATCCATGGACACGTGTTTCTGGCTCACAGAATATATTATATATATATTAACGAAAAATATGTCCTATAATTTGTATTATTTGGATTATTCGGACTACTGTTTGACAAGATACACCTTATGAAAGTCAGAGGTGACATCGGCTGAAACGTTGTGGAATAACATCCAAGATTAGTCCGAATAATACAAATAATAAAAATTTATCTTTTGTGTGTGATTCAAGAGAAAATGAAAATTTACTGCCCTGTAAAGGGATTGAACTCACATCTTTCAGATTATGGGACCTTTTGTGTTTAATACACCACCTTTGTTATATTCCATGCTAACACACCTTTTCGCCCATACTCCCTTGATTGTCATTATTTACATTGATCGGATGCATGGACAGAAAGACGCGCGTGCACACACACACACACACATACACACACATATTCTACCTAGCGAATATACCCACAAGTGAACCAAGTGCAAGAGAGATCCAAACAATTACGCTGAAAGGGACAGTTAGAATCCTATAAAGATCTCTCTGTTGAAGTCTCAGAAATTGCAGATAAATTTCTGGCATCCGATAGGATGCCCCATCCACAGCAAAAAACAAAAACATAAAAAGATTAAAAATAAAAAAGTGAGAGAAAACACATTTTGTTATTATGGCTTTTCTATTCCAGTAGCTTCTTTCCAAGAACTGCAGGCTTGTGGAACTCTCTTCCTGCTGACTGTTTTCCTCTTACCTATAGCCTTGGTCTTTTCAAGACTAATGCCAATAGGCATCCCCTGTCTTTGCGATAGTCATATTTCATTCTTGTTAGCTCCTTACATCAAGTGGCTTCATGCCTTGTCTGGAGAGATTTCCATAAAAAAATTTTTTTGAAATGTCGACACTAAAATTCCAAAATTTTTTAACCAATTATTATGAGATTTTTTTTTTACTAATGAGTCACTACTTGTCAAGGCCAAAAGCTACTCGAGGATAAGGGTCTGAGAGATGAATGGATTATCAGTTGAAAGATGAAGAATATTATGGGAGTATTAAAACTGATGAATTGAATGAACTAAGTTTGCTTACTTATGGGACGGTTTATGAGAAGTATTTGTTGACATTGAATTTGTAGACGACCATGTTGCAATCTGCAGGGAAGTAGTCCTGTGGTAACGTGTTCCACAGACAGGAAGCCGTTGCAAAGAAGCTCTCTTCATGGAAATTCTGTTTTATGTTAGGCACATAGAAGAAAGGAAAGTTTGTTCCATTGTGGTAAGGAGACGAGTTCTTGTAAATGCCTTACAAGGAGGAACCAGAGATGTGAGCTCAGTCGAGCACCTTTCATGGAAATGACAATAGAGTAGATAGAGACTAGCAACGTCTCATCTGTGAGAAAAGGGGCTGTAGGGAAGAGCAGATATTACCCCTCACTAGATTTGGAAATCGATTTTGTACTCTGTCAAGACACACACACACGTACACACACACGCACACGTACACGCACACGTACACGCACACTAAATCTGTGTTAAATTTAAATGTACCTTTTAAGTGTTTACACTCAATGTCTGTGCGTATGTGTGATGTTTGTGTGTTTCCTATAGATAGAAAAAGAATCTACATTAAATCTAAAAGTATATTCTTATGTAATATTTACTGAGGAAGACAATGGAAGTGTTCTCGAATCTCCAAGTACATGTCTAAGGGAGCTATGAGGGCATAACCCCATTTAAAATTGAAATATATCCTATTTTTATGAAATTTATATCGTATGTATAAAATTCTCCGGAGAAGACAATGGAAGTGATTCCAAATCTCTACGTAACCCTTTACATGCCGAATATCTACACTAAATTTTTGTTGGATTCAAACATATCTTTTAAGTGTTTACAGCCATTTGGAGTGAGGATAACAAACAAATTGTTCTACAGACAGAGAAACAACTTTATTATTATTATTATTATTATTGGTCCGCTGCATTTAAGAGTTCAGAGTCATCACTCTATTCGTTATAACTTGTAAACAATCAGCAATTTCCCCCCAAGTATCATTTAATTAAATTTACACGATAATCCAGTCAATTTGCCAATACAACGAAGTCTAGTATTGGCAGGAAAATCCAATCAATTTGCCAATTTACAGAAGGTCAATATTGTAAAAATGTTTCTGTAGCGTTTACACATATTGATCTTTTAGAAAATATTAACATTTTAGAAACTGCAAAAAATTTGTATTTAAATAAAATATACTTAGCTTTAGTTTGTCTTATGCTTTCTCCTAATTACTTTTAGCCAGTGGAATGCAAACGAGGAGGGGCAACAAAGCGATGGACCCAGGCATCAAAATTGGGGGGGGGGAGGGACTCAATTATATTCAAAGGATCTTCCTTTCTTATAATATTTCTCCGTACTAGGACTTATACTTGAGTCTTTGGGGCATACAATCAACAAGTTGGTCCGTGCATCACCTGCACACCACTGTTTTTATCCAAGGTTTTAATAAAGAATATTCCAATACAGTCTAAGAGAAGTCGTTTTCTTCTGCAATACTATCCCTTATATTGCAGAAAAGGAAGTCCTATTGAAGCATTCCAACAAAGGGAAATAATCCACATTCTCTGTGGATTTGTGTGTCTGTCTGTTATGTTACAATTTTCTTAAACGAATATCCTAACTACATTTAGAAATGGAAAATATTGCATTGATACTAAATAATAAATTCCCAAAGCGGACGCCATGACCGGAAATCGAAACCTAAACTTTGAGATGTTCAGTCTGACGTTCTACCAACTGAGCTGTTTGCACTTTCTTATAAATAGATCTTAAAACATTCCCTTAACAAAAAATTCCTTTAACAAAAAATTCCTTTAACAAAGTAATTATAGCTTTGACGTGACGTCATAGATTTACGATTTAAGTCATGTTTCAAAACATGAATTCAAAAACAAGCGATAATGAAAAAAATAAATAAATAAATGAGTAAACATTATCAATAGCATTGGGAATTATTTTAATAGGCCCAAACAATTTATTTAGCTTTAAGTATATACTGTATATAGTTTTGTTCACAATTATATAAGTCTAGACAAGTAAATAGGAACACCCTCGCGCAGGTAGCCAGAGAGAAGGGGGTGACGTGGTAGCAGAAATATGCGATCAGAGGGAGCTAATATTTGCTAGTCTCTATATGTAAAACTAAATGTCTGTGTATGATGTTTATGTATTCTTTATAGAAAAAAAGGTTAGAGAATCTACATAAAATTTAAAAGTGTATTCTTGTGTAAAATTTACTGGGGAAGACAATGGAAATGTTTCCGAATTTCTAAGTACACCCTAAGGGGCCTATGAGGGCATAAGCCCATTAAAACTTGAAATATATCTTATTTTATGTAATTTACATCGTATGTATAAAAAATTCTCCAGGGAAGACAATGAAAGTGGTTCTGAATCTCTAAGTGCTCTCCTAACCTTAGGAAGCTATGGGGGCTGAACCTCTTTTTAAACTTCAAATATATCCTATTTTGATGAAATTTATATCATATGTATAGAATTCTCCGGGGAAGGCAATGGGAGAGGACCCGAATCTCTATGTTATCATAATATCTATGTGGCCCCACCTCTAAGTGACCGATGGGAACCGAACCCCCCTTAAAACTTTTACTACGTATATCCAATTGTAATGAAATTTAAACCATATGTATAAGACACTAATTCAGAGTTTTCCAACATTTCAGGTTCTTCCGGCTATATTAGGGGACTAAACGGGAGGAAAGGGGAAGTAAAAACAAAGAAAGAAATATGGTGTTAGGAGCCTAGTGAAAAAGTACATAGTAGTGATCCACATTTCATCCCGAGCAACGTCGGGTCTTCCTGCTAATTAAGAATAAGCTAATACCAGAAATGGCACAGTGAAAATAATGAATTCCCCCCCCCACACACACACACACCAAAAAAATGTATCCTGATAAAAAGATCGAGAAAACCGTGACTATCGATGCCTGCAACAGTCCTGCCACTTAATCACCCAACATAAGCAAATATTACTTATTTTTATCTATTTCCTCCTAAACGGGTTCCAAAGAAGCCTAAACCCTTCATTAAATAAAATCTTCATCTATAATTTTGATGAAATTATATTACAGGGTGACCCCCCACACACACACACACACACACCCCACACACTCCAAAAAATAAATAACATGCATGGAATCGTTGATAAAATCTTTTCTGCAATCCAACCATATTTGATACAAATACACTTTTTTCCACCAAGTTTCAGCTATTAATGTCCAATAGCGTTTTTGTTTTATCGACGTTCAATGATAAACACACCTGGATAAGACGTGAAGAATTGACAATAACTAACCCTAACCCTAACCCTAACCCTAACCCTAACCCTAACCCTAACCCTAAACCCTAACCCTAAACCCTAACCCTAACCCTAAACCCTAACCCTAACCCTAAACCCTAACCCTAACCCTAAACCCTAACCCTAACCCTAACCCTAACCCTAACCCTAACCCTAACCCTAACCCTAAACCCTAACCCTAAACCCTAACCCTAACCCTAAACCCTAACCCTAACCCTAAACCCTAACCCTAACCCTAACCCTAACCCTAACCCTAACCCTAACCCTAACCCTAAACCCTAACCCTAAACCCTAACCCTAACCCTAAACCCTAACCCTAACCCTAACCCTAACCCTAACCCTAACCCTAACCCTAACCCTAAACCCTAACCCTAAACCCTAACCCTAACCCTAACCCTAACCCTAACCCTAAACCCTAACCCTAAACCCTAACCCTAACCCTAAACCCTAACCCTAACCCTAAACCCTAACCCTAACCCTAACCCTAACCCTGACACACTCCTCCCTTGACACTGACCTGATTTGGCCTGTGATGGCTGTCTTCAGTTCAGGAATAATCTGTGGATTGTTTTGATAGACATTATTATAACCACACAGATAAACATCTGGGAGATTACCGTCCGGTGAGTGTGAAGCCTATTCAGGATCACACCTCCTACTGATGAGACGATCACAAAAGTGTCCCCACATATCATTGAACAGCAATAAAACGAAAGCAGTTGGACATTCATGACTGAGATTTGTTGTACAAGCCAGGCAGAGAGTGAAATTTATTTGTACCAAATATGATTGGATTACAGAAAGGATTGTGGCTTTTATTAACGATTCCATGGGTAATATTTCCGGGGGGGGGGGAAGGGGGCTGTAAAAAGCCTGTATATGTAAATGACAAAATTATATAGCTTCCAAAAAATTGAGAAAATTTCAAGCATTTTAAGAGCTTTCAAATGGAACTTATCTCTACAAAATTAAAAACGTTTCTCAGTCCATAACTTCAGTTATGTCAGCTCTATTTTCAAACACTTTTCACAGTGTAGTAATATTAGGTGGGTGTAGAGAAAAAACTAGGATTAGTCGCGTAAATATCCACGTAAGTTTAAAAATTAGGTAGAGTGGAGTTTTCATAACAACTGTGTGTCCCGGCAGTGACGTCATGGGCACAGGAAGCGACAAAGTCATCCAACTGAAAATCTTACTAACCCCCTATCTTCGAGTAGCTTTTGGCCTTGGTAAGTGGTGAACTATCAGTATAAAAAAAAAGCTACAACAATAGCAGTTATATTTTTGATTCGTTTGAAGTGCTATTGAGGCCCAAACCACTTAAATTTAATAAAGTTCTGTAAATAAATATAAGTATATAATGTTTCAGTGTACACTTATAACCTCTTATACAGTGTAGACATGTCAGCCAGTCAGTTAATAAGTATCAGAAATATTTTCCTTCTTTACTGGGTCAGCAGGATTTTATTCATTCTTTAAGGCAGGTGGTGGTGGTGGTGGTGGTGGTGGTGGTGGTGATGATGATGATGATGATGATGATGATGATGATGATGATGATGATGATGATGATGATGATGGTGGTGGTGGTGGTGGTGGTGGTCTTGATCATGATCATCGTCGTCATCATCATCATCATCATCATCATCATCATCATCATCATCATCATCATCATCATCATTTTTAAAATTTGTCCTTCTTCGTTTACTTTTTGATTCATAATCTTCTTCCTGTCCGTTCGTAATTTGTCTCTTCCTTTCCTTATTCTTCATTATCTTTTTTCTTCTTATTATTATTCTTTTTCATTTTCCCTTCTGTTTTTCTTTCTTCTTTTTCTTCTTCGTCTTCTTCTTCTTCTTCTTCTTCTTCTTCTTCTTCTTCTTCTTATTCCGTCATTTTCTTTTTCTTATTCTTCATCTTTCTCTTCCTCATATTTTTATTTTTCTTCTTTATATTTCTCATCTTCATTTTCCCCTCTCTTCTTCATATTTTTCTTCCCTTCATTTTTTTCTTCGTCTTCTTCTTTATATTTCTCATCTTCTTCTTCTTCTTCTTCTTCTTCTTCTTCTTCTTCTTCTTCTTCTTCTTCTTCTTCTTCTTCTTCTTCATATTTCCCTTCTTCTTCTTCTTCTTCTTCTTCTTCTTCTTCTTCTTATTATTATTATTATTATTATTATTATTATTATTATTATTATTATCATTATTATTATTATTATTATTATTATTATTATTATTATTATTATTATTATTATTATTATTCTGAACATTTCCCTCACAATTATAATTTATTCACCTTTTCCTTCTTTTTCTTTTTCTTATTCTTCATCTTTCTCTTCTTCTTCTTCTTCTTCTTCATATTTTGATGATGATGATGACGATGACGATGACGATGATGACGATGACGATGACGATGATGATGATGATGATCATCATCATCATCATCATCATCATCATCATCATCATCATCATCATCATCATCATCATCATCATTTAAATACCTATTATCGTTTGTAATTCATATCAAATCAACTTTCTATTATTTAAAATAAGCATAGCTATCTGGCATTGCTGGGGGATGGATAACAAAATAGAAGAGGCGAAATGTGTGTGCAAACTCTGTTTCTCTACTTCTCTCTCTCTATCCCCCCCTCTCTGTCTTTCTTTTCTTTTCTCCCCCCCCTCTACTAGTCTTATTCTCTCCTCTCTGTCTATCATAAGTACTATTTCACGCCAAAAGTCGATGGCAAAAAATCGCTCTAAATGTCGAGATCCGTCCCACTGATTAATTTAATAGTTTTTGTTACTACCTAAGAGAAGTAATATTACAAAAAAAAATGTGTTCATATTCTGTTGAATCAATGCTGAAAAAGAATATATAAGCTTTGTGGGTGTGGCTTGTGTAGTTTCTGACTTTTAAGTGGGCACACACACACAATAACCGACAACTGTCTTTCATATAATAGATAACATTATTTACATATGTTGGACTATTTTCCGCATCTTGGCTATTGACGTTCACCCGAGAATTATCTGAATTATCTCCTTTGGACTGATATTTCAATGATCTCTTTTGAGTTATTCTGGCCAACGGTAGGGAAATGTGCTTACCCATCCTGAAGTTATGAACATACCATCCATTCATGTGCGGAAGTTAGAACGAACCTCTCTCTCTTTTCTGGCCGGTCTTTCAAAACTATTGCACATGCTCCAATCAGCTAGCCATCTCTGCATGGCTTTCACAAACCCTGACGATGTGCCCATCTATCAGGCGCCTCTTCTGGTAGCAGTCGCCTAGACTCCTAGAACACCACAACTTATACAATTGTAAGTCATTTATTTACACATTGTTCACACATATTCTCTATCTCTGACCTCGGCAATACGTGTTCTTTATCGATTGTAATGGGGCTTTAAAGTATTCTCTCTTTAGTAATTATGTCTCTGGTTTTGCCCCCTTTTGTATATCATACTAAATACCACCTTACATGGTTCATATCCCTCCCTTTTACGTTTGTCTTCGACAAAATTTTATAAGATGTTAATGTAGTTTGCTTAAAGCATTGTTTACTGTGTATATATAAGGGTAATTTATAGAAGGCAATACAATGCAGAGGTGTTACTGATTAACACGGACTGAAGCAAATTAAGAAATATAACAATAGAATCAGTTTTGCAGTTTCTACCTTTCTTTATTGACACAATATATATATATATATATATATATATATATATATATATATATATATATATATATATATATATCAAAATCTTACTTGCGTCAGTGTGGTTTGATAGAAGTTCAATATAATAGGATATTTCGAGAAGAACATTTTCCTTCTTCAGATATGTGTTCAACCTTAATTCAAACGTGCATAGGAAAGCTGTTGCCGGTGAGGGCTATTCGGCAGAAAATGAAATGGACTTGAAATCAAAATTATAAAAAAGATTTTTTAACTTTGCTTTAAAAGTTTTATGTTAGAATAAATGTGTGTGTATCCAACTGTTTCAAAGATGACCATTGTTGTGATGGGATACCAGACTCCCCTCAGTCACTAAATAAGTGAACTAGTCTGGACAATAAATACTACTACGAACAGTAGTACGAGGGATTCGATTGTATTATGTTAAATCCTATTGGATTACCTGTAGTTACTATTGTTTGTACAAGAATGTATTAACCGTACTATTTGAAGACCTTTACATTCTGGGTTATTTTGTTATTTATAACTACTTACCAAGTTATATCAACCATAACATCTCTCATCTTACATGAAAATGCATTTTATAAAAGAGAGAAACGTTTTACAAAAAATGAAAAGTTCATTGTTATTTTATAATACCATAGGATGTGTCCTACTGAAGAGCCTAAAAGAGGGCGAAACTTGAGTTTAAGGCTTCCGGTCTATGACTGCATTAGTTTGCAGTGGTTGCGTTGTTTATCTTATTTTGGAAATTAATATAATTCACTTGCATCCTTTTTCTTATTGAATAACACCACAGTTAGTACCTAGATTAGCATGGGTTCTTAACAGTTGAATGACTGTACCCCTTGTTGAGAAGGTAGGTTCCCTCTATAATCGGGCATTCACCGTAGCTTTCTCATTTCTTGGTATGTCTATGGACTTTCCTGTGTGCATTACAATGGCTCAGTCGGTAGAGTTGTTGTCTTACATACAGGCGACCCTAGTTTCGAACCCAAGGTTCCGATGTGTCGTACTGAAGAGCCCAACAGAGGGCGAAACTCAAGTCTAAGGCTTCCGGTTTATTCGTAGTTTGTCTGATTGTGGAAATAAAAATAATTGTAAAGGCTGGACCATTAAAGCAGATTTTGAATATTGACTTACATAGTATTCTGATCTTCTTCCACGAACGCACACCTTCAAATATCTTGGTCCGACACTCGGCGATGACGGCAATATCCTCAGCGAAGTTGCTGCGTGCATCAATGCAATGTGGCTCAAGTGGCGGCCCACCATCGGCGTCCTCTGTGACTGCAAGATCAGCGACTGTCTAAAGTCGAAGATCTACCAGACTGTTGTGAAACCCATCGCTTTCTATAGCTCTCCAACAATGAGGAAGGTGGAGCAAAGATTCGCCGTTATTGCACCGATTGAGAGCAAGATGAGGGAACGGCGGCTCAGATGGTTTGGACATGTGCTGAGGGCCAACAACGATATCGTCACGCAACTCACCTTTGCACGACTGAGGGGAAGGCCGATGATGCGATGAGCAGACACTCTGCGCAAAGATCTTTGTGAAAGCGGCCTTCACCCGGACCAAGCCTGTGATCGTATCAAGTGGAGACAAAAGTCAATCATTGTGGACCCCGCAGTAGCTCGGGGTTAACGTATAAGAAAAAGAAGATAGTTTTCTGATCTTGTAATCTAGTAAATTGTTTAAAAAATGTTTGTCATTAAAACATAACTTAACTAGGGCCATTAGGCTACTGAACATGAAGATTTGTAAGAAGAACGAGTAAGAAGTATATTTTTAGTTAAAACCAAATATTCGGACTATTTACAAATCAATACAAACTTATTGTGAAGCCACGGGCATAGGAAGTGGGCAAGCTGATGTGGCGAATGAGGAGAGAGAATCGGTCTTTTAAAACTGAACCATCAGAGAGAGCAGTTGGGCTTTTGGATTGTTGATTCCTACTCCCACCTCATTGGGAGGGAGAGGGCAGAGTTGTTTTATGTGTGTACATGTATACTCTGATAAAAAGAATAAAACACCAAAGAAATGTTTTAAAACTCAAATGCATTCGTGATCTTTTTAATGAGAAGAAGAGAATGAAGAGATAAGAAAGAGGGAAATTTTACCTGCCACATCACCACTGTGACTACAGTAATACGACCAGCTGATTCTGATTAAAACCAAATATAGACTTTATTTCAAAATCAATATAGACTTATTGTTCTTTCCCCTTTTCTTCAGGCACTCAAGCTGTTCCTGCGCTTTAAAAGTTTTTGAACGAAAATAAGCCCTTTCTAAAAATCCATATTTTAGGGATTTCTTTCAAAATCAGGAAATTATGAAAAACAACAAACTAAGTACAAAAAAATGTTCTAATTCGTTTTATTTGTATTATTCAGACTACTGCTTTCATCTTGGATGTTATTTCTCATAACGTTTCAGCCGATGTAACCTCCGACCTTCCTCAAGTGCGTCTTGTTAAACTCAGATATCTTTATGTCGAACTCAAGAATTTGTACAGAATTTCGAACAGAATCGTTTATTCAATCCACAGGGATAGATATCTCTTGTTCAACCAGCCATGACTGGATAGAAGTCTTAAGGAGTTCTTAAATTAGAATTGTCAACAAGGATCCGTGGTGCAATGGAATAAAGTGCTGAGTATAATCAGTTAAAAAGTTTTAACAGTCTTCTGGAAGTTAAAGGTTCGATCCTCGGTACAGACGATACTAAGAATATAACTAAGAATTACTTAAGACTTCTACCCGGTCATGGCTGATGGAACGAGAGCAATCTACCCCCATGGATTAAATGGAGGGGTTAGTTTGAAATTCGGTACAGAATCTCGAGTTAATCGTAAAGATTACAGAGTTTGATAAGACGCACCTGAAGGTTGGAGGTTACATCGACTGAAACGTTGTGAGAATAACATTGCAGTAGTCTAAATAATACAAATAATACAGGAAAAAAAAGGATATTTTTCTATGTTAATTTAATGCTTGATTTTTAGTATGCTGGAAACATGCCTGAAAACGTCAAAACATCTTAATATCAACGATCCACTTTAATTAGCAAAATTAGCAACGAGATATAAATCGAATCCAGTAGAGACATACGGCAGCAACAGCTTCATTTCCTTTGTTTTCCACAAACAAGTTTTTACTTGATTTTTTTCACACAGTTAAAACTAATTTGAATTTTCTTTCTTTTTTTTTTTTTAAAATAAAAGAAGGTATGCCGTAAAGAGGACCGGATGTTCACCCTGCGACGTCCAAGTAAATAGTGTAATAAATGGTGTTTGCGCATATGGATTGATGAAGAATTTCTTCTTCTTCTTCTTCTTCTTCTTCTTCTTCTTCTTCTTCTTCTTCTTCTTCTTCTTCTTCTTCTTCTTCTTCTTCTTCTTCTTCCTCCTGCTTTTTCTCTTTCTTTCCCCAGCTTTCTTCTTCTTCTTCTTCTTCTTCTTCTTCTTCTTCTTCTTCTTCTTCTTCTTCTTCTTCTTCTTCTTCTTCTTCTTCTTCTTCTTCTTCCTCCTGCTTCCTCCTCCTCCTTGATCCCCTCCTCCTCCTCCTCCTCCTTCTTCCTTCTCATTTTCTTCTTAATTAAAGTGAAGATGGAAAAGAAAAGTTGAAATTATAGAAGTACGGAAGAAGAGGGGGGGGGGAGGAGAATTACATTTTCGAATATACATAATGTATTTGTGGACAACTTTATGCTTGCAAAAAGAAAACTGACTATTAGAAACAGATCTTTTTCTTCAATGTATTCGTTTAAACGTCACTTTTCCCTTGTTCAGGGGTCAGACGTTCTCCCCCCCCCCCCCGACATAATGCACCGTTAGCATTTCCTAAACTGACCAGATGGACGCTGCTTCTCTCCACGTATCGTAGTCCGTTGACTGTCTCATAAAACGCCACAAACACAGCTAGAACAAAAACATTTTTATTCAAAATTATAGTCAGAAAAAAAACAACTTCGAGAGCCACATTTATGGTGGGTTTTTGGGGTTTTTTCATAAAAATAAAATAAAGTAATTCTAATAGCAAAAGAAATAGTTTTTAATTTCAATCTATGATTTCAATTCATTAATTTATTTTGGTTAAGAAAACAAAGAAAATATTTAATAACAAAATTATTCGATTGTTTCTATTTACTAGCCTCTCCACGAGAGCAGAGTTAGACACAAGGTCAGTTTTTAATGTGGGAAAAAATCTAGCTACCCCAAAAAAGGGGCCATCTGGATTGGGACAAAAATTAAAATTGTCTCAGTCTAGAAGAACCCCTCCATCACTGACAGACGACAGAGCAGAAGAAGTGTAGTATCAGAACAGATACTACACCAAGATCTCACAGAAAAAGTAAACATTCATATGAACATAGAATGAAGCCGGTCAGAGATGGGTATTTTTCTAGTATATATAATAATCACGTTGACACACCGGTTCCTGTTAGATCACCAAAGTTAAGCAACATTGACCCTGGTCAGTACTAGATGGGTGACTATTTGGGCATACCAGGCCCTGTATGTGAACACCTAGCTATGGGCAAATAGCATCGCCAACCCGCAGTGCCTAACGTGGCGACTATGACAAAACCCCCTGAATGACAGTGACCAATAAGGTCAACGGAAACCAGGGAGGGGATCCTCCTCTGGGAGTGATCAAAAACCCTGGTGGTGATGGTGATATTATCCTACAATCCTATATAGAATTTTGATATAAATCAGTCCGACAGTGGCTTTGTTGCTGACAGGGCTGAGGTATGGTTCTGTTTAGTCCTAGGCTTTACCTTCTCTCTAAGAAAGAGGTTAGTTTATTGCTAATCGCCTGAGGGAATGCCAAAGGGGCTGCTCCCGGGTTGTTTCAAGAGCTGAAAACAAGCAAGATAGTTTCTAAGTAGAGCAAAGAAGAAAAAAAGAAAGGGGCCAGGACTCCTTTGCACCACTAGCTAAGAGACTTTGCTAACTGGTTTGGGGTCTGATAAGACCTCAGGTCGGCGTGCACCATACCTAGGCAGGGAACACGTACTCAAACTTGATTCTACAAACACACATAGCCTAGCGGTGTGTATCCATCTTCTTTTAAATAGTGCAGAGTGCAATCTCCTCCTACATGGACGGCGGCACCGGGGGGCAGGGGGGGGGGGTCTCAAGCCCCCTCACTTTTTGACTTGGGCTCCCCCCACTTTACGGTCATCAATAATTAAGTTGATATGCATGTGTTTAACCGCCCCCCCCCCATTTTAGGAGAACCCCCCACACACACACTTTTATAACTGTCCCGCCGGTCCCGTCCTATCACATCTGATTTTAACTTTAAGCTGATGTGTTCCATCAATAAGATGCTTGTTTGTTTTTTGTTTTGTTTTTTGTTAAGAAGTTTTGGTAAATACTACTTACTACAACGTTAACCTCTGATGGAAATGTGTCCATTTCAAGATTTTCAAGATGAATCCTTTGTAATAATATCCATGCTTTGTTAGCAGTTGCATCCAGTGGAAATAATAAAATATAAAAACGTTGTAATTTCCCGACCAATCAAAAGGGTCCATGTTTAGAAATGAAATCATAATCTGGGAGCAACTCTGAATTTATTCAAAGCTATAAATAGGTGCACAGAGAAAAACATATTCCCAACAGATGTTCAGATAGACTTGTAAACGATGAAACAAAGTTACAAGTAATGACAACAAAGTCGATCCATACATAATATATCAACTTTATTTTATTTATTCATTTTTTATACTAATGGATCACAACTTGCCAAGGCCAAAAGCCACTCGAGGATACGGATTAGTGAGATTTTCAGTTTGATGATTGAATTGAGAACTATGATTAATTCACAGGATGAGTTGTCAGATATTTGTTGACATTGGACTTGAAATTTACTATGTTGTAGTTTAAATAGAAACATTCCTATGATAACGGGTAATGTGTTCGACAGGTGGAAAGAAACTTTGTTCATGGGAGTTCTGTTTGATTTTAAGTGCCCAGAGGAGGAAAGGAGAGTTCTTTGCATTGGTGGTAAAGGATGAGTTTTTGCTGAGAATGTTTTTGTTTTTTTGTTGTTTTTTTTTTGGGGGGGGGGGGAGAGCTGTAAGTTCAGTTGAGCACCTACCATGAAAATATCGATAGAGTAGTGAAAGATTAGCAATGTCTCTTCTGTGAGAAAGGGGCTGTAGAGAGCAGAAGATTGCGAAGGCGATTTCGTATTCTGCCAAAGCGAGAAAGATTGCTCTGAGCGACATCTTTGATGAAGACTAGGAAGAGAGTTGAGCCCAGAATAGCTATTTGAGGCACATCGGTGCTATAGTATGTGACCATCGACAGCAGGAGTACCCGGCGTTGCCGGGGCCCTGAGCCGCACCACCAACCAAAAGTTAAAAATTAAGAAAAGCGTCTAGACGAAGAAAGTGATGTTTTATTAAAAGATTACAAATTTTAGAAGCAATTTTACAATTGTCTACAATTAAAGCAATAAAACTAGTTATCAATCAGAATTCTGCACTCTTCAATGTTTATAATAAACCCATTGTGGATTAGGGTACAAAATGGCTTGTTTCGTTTAATCCTGTTAAGACTCAGTTTGTGTCTCTCCATCGTCGGCATGTCCCTTTCCCTCCTGAGATTATCATAGATGGCTCTGCTCTTGAGGAGAAATCGACTCTGAAACTTCTTGGTCTTTCTTTCTCATCAAATCTTTCTTGGAGTTCATACATTAGATCCATTGCTTTTTCTGCTTTTCATAAAGTCGGTTGTCTCTATCGCTCCAAACAGTTTCTCACACCTGAGGCTATTCTCTATACAAATCTACAATCAGACCATGTATGGGTACTGTTGTCATATTTGGGCTGGTGAATCTCTGTCCCATTTGAGGGTTCTTGATAAGGTACAGAAACGTATCTGCAATTTGATTGGCCCTACTCTTTCTTCTTCTCTGTACCCTCTGTCTCACAGACGTGATGTTGCTAGTCTCTTCAGAATTGTGTGTTCTATTCCCCACTTCCTTTGTTCCAGCTGGTTTGACTCGTTAGTCAGGTGGTATCCATCAATTCGCTGTTTGATACCTCATTGTAATACAGCCTGCTATTCCAGTAGCTTCTTTCCAAGAACTGCAGGCTTGTGGAACTCTCTTTCTGCTGACTGTTTTCCTCCTACCTATAGCCTTGGTCTTTTCATTAGGCATCTCTTGTCTTTGCGATAATCATCTTTGGTTCTTGTTAGCTCCTTACATCAAGTGGCTTCATGCCTTGTCTGGAGCGATTTACATAAAACAAAAGAAATGTAACAGACCAAATGATGTTATTTTAAAGTGAAGTATGACAGATAAACAAACATTCTATTTCATACTTAAATGCGGAAGACAAGCGAAAATACTATTTCAAAAGATTTGAAGAAATTATATAATTATACAATATGTCGTACACGTTTCTAATTATTAAGGAAAACTTTAACATTTTGTTCACTTTGGCCTCCACTCATTCTATATAAAACTAATCCAGAGAGAAAGGGGGAAAGAGATCCTTTATGGTGTTTCATTTAGTTCTAAGGGTCACGGGTCGTCTATTAAACGAACGTCTAGACTAATTTTTTTAATGATAATTTATTCGAGTGTATGTGAAAATTCTTACTTTTTTTTAGTATTAAATATTATTATATAGTTTATTATGTGCACTGTGAATGGATGAAAAACAGCCAATCACAGGCCACTTTTCCCTACGTCTGCCGAACCCATGTGAGCAGGGTTTTCAAAGCATCAACCTCGTTTCTTCCTTGACTGCTGACCGAATAAGACGCAAGCTTCTGTGTCTGAACAACTCCATGCCCATGCCAGCAGGAATGTATTTGTGTGTGTATTTTACGCACATGGGCGACGCTGAACCCCCTTATTCAAAAGTACTTTGAATATACTTCTTACCACTAAGACCGCATGGACCAAGGGAGAAGCTAACAGATGAAACTCCAGTTAAGTCCGCAAAAATACCACCTTTCTTTCCATTCATTTTTTCCTTTTAGTTATATAAATATCTCTATATTGACTACATCGTTGGTTTGTGTTCTCTTTCTTGTCAAAGTCACGCTTTAAGCCTTGTTTTTCTTATACAGCGGACCCAAATTTACGTTCCTTATTTGAACGCAGGGGGGAAAAAGCCAACATTGGACATAAAGAGGCAAGTGTAGTTAAACAAACGGAAAAAGAAAGAGAGTGGTTATTAAAGCCAGTTTTTTGCATTCATTCGCATTGCATACCTACCTCACTATATATCACCAAAACAAAGCTCCCCCCCCCCCCCCCCCCAAAAAAAAAATAACGCTATTCTACAAAATTTGGTGACTCCAAGTGCGGTATCTTCAACAAGCATAACAGACCAGCGAAAATGTTATTTCAAATTGAAGCGTGACAGACTGACCAAGAGAGCCTCTCATAGAGATGAACGGATGCATCTTTAAAAAAAAAAAAAATTTTAAATAAAAATAACAAATATGGCTGCTCCATTTCGAGTGTTTTTTTCAAGAAGTCACAGAAACTTTGAATTGTTCAGCAAACAAATGCCATTTCAAAAAATTATGATAATTATTTTGCCATTTATCCAACAGAATTTGTCCTTCTTCGTTTACTTTTTGATTCATAATCTTCTTCCTCTTTGTTCATAATTTGTCCCTTCCTTTCCTTATTCTTCATTATCCTTTTTCTTCTTATTATTATTCTTTTTCATTTTCCCTTCTGTTTTTCTTTCTTTCTTCTTCTTCTTCTTCTTCTTCTTCTTCTTCTTCTTCTTCTTCTTCTTCTTCTTCTTCTTATTATTATTATTATTATTATTATTATTATTATTATTATTATTATTATTATTATTCTGCATATTTCCCTCACAATTATAATTTATTCACCTTTTCCGTCATTTTTTTTCTTATTCTTCATCTTTCTCTTCTTCTTCTTCATATTTTTATAATGATGATGATGGTTCAGATGGTTTGGACATGTGCTGGGGGCCAACAACGATATTGTCGCACAACTCACCTTTGCACGACCGAGGGGAAGGCCAACGATGCGATGAGCAGACACTCTGCACAAAGATCTTTGTGAAAGCGGCCTTCACCTTGACCAAGCCTGTGATCGTATCAAGTGGAGACAAAAGTCCACCATTGCGGACCCCACAATAGCTCGGGTTTAACGTAAAAGAAGATAGTTTTCTGAACTTGATGATGATGATGCTGATGATGATGATGATGATGATGATGATGATGATGATGATGATGATGATGATGATGATGATGATGATGATGATGATGATGATGATGATGATGATGATGATGATGATGATGATGATGATGATGATGATGATGATGATGATGATGATGATGATGATGATGATGATGATGATGATGATGATGATGATGATGATGATGATGATGATGATGATGATGATGATGATGATGATGATGATGATGATGATGATGATGATGATGATGATGATGATGATGATGATGATGATGATGATGATGATGATGATGATGATGATGATGATGATGATGATGATGATGATGATGATGATGATGATGATGATGATGATGATGATTGTTGTTGTTTCTTGTTTCTTGTTTCTTGTTTGTTTTTTTTGGGTTTTTTGGGGTTTTTTTAGGTTGTGGATAGAAAACTAGAATTTTAGGTGAAAAAAGTCTTTCGAGGCTTTTCAATTCAATTTACTTCTGCAGACAATCCACCCCCCTCCCCCCAATAACTTTATACGAATATTTTTTTAGTGTGGATAAATGCTTAGCATTTTGGGGGAAGAAGAGTCTTATTTATTCACTTTCAGGTCAATTTACTTTTGGGGGTTGCGATTCTTGATTTTCTTGCAGTTATATGATTATAATCTTTTTTTTTTTTTTTGCGCAAGCTCATTCTCACTCGCAGTGTGATTGATAAGTTGTTCAGTAATGGAAGGCACTTCTGTCGAACTTCCATTTCCCCACTCTTTTTATGCAGTCGTTTGTTTAAGCGGCAAAATGACAAGACGGCATATTCCTGTCTTGCCCCTAGCCACGGCTTGGACTTGGCAAGATGAAAAACCCAGACTCAACCATGCAAATGTCGTTTGGAGTTTATGGACTCCGCATAGTAAATTAATGTTATTTTTCATTAAAATTCTACTCGATGATAATTTTCCGTAATTTTTGGTGTACACTAATATTTTTCACTAATAAGTAAGTATATTCATAAGTTTTCCTGTTATTTTATTTTGAACTGCCATATTTCACTTGAGTCTCAATACAAATAAGCACCAAAAGTTATTCTCGACTTGTAATTAACAGACATTTCATTTTATTTGTTGCATTTTTTTTCCTCAATAATTTGGATTTTTCTTCTTTCTAAAAAATGCAAGAAAATTTTGTTTACATTTTTATTTCGGTTTCTAATTTAAAATTAATAGAAATTCTCCTGGAAACTGTATGATATGGAAATCTTAATTTGATGGGAATTGTTCCACGTGGTTTCCTTCCCGATGGACATATTTCTGATTTCTGACATTTTGACTCCCCTCCCCTCTACCACGACATCCCCATAGATTTAAGCAATATAAACAAATGAGAAACTCTCACGTCTAGAAAAAATAAACAAATTTCAGCAAATTTCAAAGTTTACAAAAAATAATAAAAGTAAGAAATTAATACAGATAGGAATTGAAATACCTCGACATCGATTAAAAAAAAATCTCTAACTGGTGGTGCTTCTAAAAAATGATAGGAGTATATGAATAGGTCATTTATATATATTTGTATATATTTGTATCTGATTGTATTGCCAATCTGTTAAGTTATTTTTTAAATGGTGCAAGAATGAAAAAAATACTCCAAACATTCAAATGAAACAAGTCACGCATGCGTGGTCCCCCTCTGTATGTGACTCGATGTGGCGAGTGTAAAATGCAGTAAATTTGGGCAATTTGGGGCATTTTTGACCCCCCCTTTGACCCCCTGGGGGCGAGAACCAGAATTTTTCTGAGGTCAAGGATGCTCATTTTATATCCAGAACAATTGTCTCTACATTTTGGCCAAGTTTCAGAGAAATTGAATGGATGGACCAAATGTTATGGGAAAAAAGGGTCATTTTTTGCCATTTTGGGGGCTTTTGACCCCCTGGGGCACGAACCAGATTTTTTCCAAGGTCAGCGATACTTATTTTCTATTAGGAACAAATGCCTCCACATTTTGGCAAAGTTTCAGAGAAATTGAACGGATGGATGAAAAGTTATGAGGCAAAAAATGTCATTTTTTGCAATTTCGGGGCCTTTTGACCCTCTGGGGGGCTAACCAGATTCTTTTTCAAAAATCGGAGAATGTCACTTTCTAACCTGACCAAAGGTACAACTTCATGCAAAATTTCAGAGAAATTCAATGGATGGTTACGGAGAAAAATCCGGACGGACGGACGGAAATGCCTCAAAACATAGGTCCCCCAATTTTATAATTCCAGGCAATATCAGGTTTATTAGCAATACTAGCAAAAATATGTGACCAGAGGTAGCATATTTTTGCTAGTATATCATTACACCCGCCAAAAAAAGGAGACGGTAATCTCTGGGACGATGGTATCATGACCACAGCACAGTTATGACACTAACACCCCTCCCTTCCCCAAAAAAGGTGGAGGCAATGCCTGGGATGGTAGTATCATGAAAAACGAACATATACTTCATTACCCCCCTTACTTACTCCTTTAGAAGGGGTAGTAACTGTTCTGTTATCATGAGACCATCCTCCCATGCATTACCTACTCCTTTAGAAGGGGTAGTAACTGTTCTGTTTTCATCAGACCATCCTCCCATGCATTACCTACTCCTTGAGAAGGGGAAGTAACTGTTCTGTTATCATGAGACCATCTTCCCATGCATTACCTACTCCTTTAGAAGGGGAAGTAACTGTTCTGTTATCATGAGACCATCCTCCCATGCATTACCAACTCCTTTAGAAGGGGAAGTAACTGTTCTGTTATCATGAGACCATCCTCCCATGCATTACCAACTCCTTTAGAAGGGGTAGTAACTGTTCTGTTATCATGAGACCATCTTCCCATGCATTACCTACTCCTTTAGAAGGGGAAGTAACTGTTCTGTTATCATGAGACCATCCTCCCATGCATTACCAACTCCTTTAGAAGGGGAAGTAACTGTTCTGTTATCATGAGACCATCCTCCCATGCATTACCTACTCCTTTAGAAGGGGAAGTAACTGTTCTGTTATCATGAGACCATCCTCCCATGCATTACCTACTCCTTTAGAAGGGGTAGTAACTGTTCTGTTATAATGAGACCATTCTCCCATGCATTACCTACTCCTTTAGAAGGGGTAGTTACTGTTCTGTTATCATGAGACCATCCTCCCATGCATTACCAACTCCTTTAGAAGGGGAAGTAACTGTTCTGTTATCATGAGACCATCCTCCCATGCATTACCAACTCCTTTAGAAGGGGAAGTAACTGTTCTGTTATCATGAGACCATCCTCCCATGCATTACCTACTCCTTTAGAAGGGGAAGTAACTGTTCTGTTATCATGAGACCATCCTCCCATGCATTACCAACTCCTTTAGAAGGGGAAGTAACTGTTCTGTTATCATGAGACCATCCTCCCATGCATTACCTACTCTTTTAGAAGGGGAAGTAACTGTTCTGTTATCATGAGACCATCCTCCCATGCATTACCAACTCCTTTAGAAGGGGAAGTAACTGTTCTGTTATCATGAGACCATCCTCCCATGCATTACCAACTCCTTTAGAAGGGGAAGTAACTGTTCTGTTATCATGAGACCATCCTCCCATGCATTACCAACTCCTTTAGAAGGGGAAGTAACTGTTCTGTTATCATGAGACCATCCTCCCATGCATTACCTACTCCTTTAGAAGGGGAAGTAACTGTTCTGTTATCATGAGACCATCCTCCCATACATTACCTACTCCTTTAGAAGGGGTAGTAACTGTTCTGTTTTCATCAGACCATCCTCCCATGCATTACCTACTCCTTGAGAAGGGGAAGTAACTGTTCTGTTATCATGTGACCATCTTCCCATGCATTACCTACTCCTTTAGAAGGGGTAGTAACTGTTCTGTTATCATGAGACCATCCTCCCATGCATTACCTACTCCTTTAGAAGGGGTAGTAACTGTTCTGTTATCATGAGACCATCCTCCCATGCATTACCTACTCCTTTAGAAGGGGTAGTTACTGTTCTGTTATCATGAGACCATCCTCCCATGCATTACCAACTCCTTTAGAAGGGGAAGTAACTGTTCTGTTATCATGAGACCATCCTCCCATGCATTACCTACTCCTTTAGAAGGGGTAGTAACTGTTCTGTTATCATGAGACCATCTTCCCATGCATTACCTACTCCTTTAGAAGGGGAAGTAACTGTTCTGTTATCATGAGACCATCCTCCCATGCATTACCAACTCCTTTAGAAGGGGAAGTAACTGTTCTGTTATCATGAGACCATCCTCCCATGCATTACCTACTCCTTTAGAAGGGGAAGTAACTGTTCTGTTATCATGAGACCATCCTCCCATGCATTACCAACTCCTTTAGAAGGGGAAGTAACTGTTCTGTTATCATGAGACCATCCTCCCATGCATTACCTACTCCTTTAGAAGGGGAAGTAACTGTTCTGTTATCATGAGACCATCCTCCCATGCATTACCTACTCCTTTAGAAGGGGAAGTAACTGTTCTGTTATCATGAGACCATCCTCCCATGCATTACCAACTCCTTTAGAAGGGGAAGTAACTGTTCTGTTATCATGAGACCATCCTCCCATGCATTACCAACTCCTTTAGAAGGGGAAGTAACTGTTCTGTTATCATGAGACCATCCTCCCATGCATTACCAACTCCTTTAGAAGGGGAAGTAACTGTTCTGTTATCATGAGACCATCCTCCCATGCATTACCAACTCCTTTAGAAGGGGTAGTAACTGTTCTGTTATCATGAGACCATCTTCCCATGCATTACCAACTCCTTTAGAAGGGGAAGTAACTGTTCTGTTATCATGAGACCATCCTCCCATGCATTACCAACTCCTTTAGAAGGGGAAGTAACTGTTCTGTTATCATGAGACCATCCTCCCATGCATTACCAACTCCTTTAGAAGGGGTAGTAACTGTTCTGTTATCATGAGACCATCTTCCCATGCATTACCAACTCCTTTAGAAGGGGAAGTAACTGTTCTGTTATCATGAGACCATCCTCCCATGCATTACCAACTCCTTTAGAAGGGGAAGTAACTGTTCTGTTATCATGAGACCATCCTCCCATGCATTACCAACTCCTTTAGAAGGGGTAGTAACTGTTCTGTTATCATGAGACCATCCTCCCATGCATTACCAACTCCTTTAGAAGGGGTAGTAACTGTTCTGTTATCATGAGACCATCTTCCCATGCATTACCTACTCCTTTAGAAGGGGAAGTAACTGTTCTGTTATCATGAGACCATCCTCCCATGCATTACCAACTCCTTTAGAAGGGGAAGTAACTGTTCTGTTATCATGAGACCATCCTCCCATGCATTACCAACTCCTTTAGAAGGGGAAGTAACTGTTCTGTTATCATGAGACCATCCTCCCATGCATTACCAACTCCTTTAGAAGGGGAAGTAACTGTTCTGTTATCATGAGACCATCCTCCCATGCATTACCTACTCCTTTAGAAGGGGAAGTAACTGTTCTGTTATCATGAGACCATCCTCCCATGCATTACCAACTCCTTTAGAAGGGGAAGTAACTGTTCTGTTATCATGAGACCATCCTCCCATGCATTACCTACTCCTTTAGAAGGGGAAGTAACTGTTCTGTTATCATGAGACCATCCTCCCATGCATTACCAACTCCTTTAGAAGGGGAAGTAACTGTTCTGTTATCATGAGACCATCCTCCCATGCATTACCTACTCCTTTAGAAGGGGAAGTAACTGTTCTGTTATCATGAGACCATCCTCCCATGCATTACCTACTCCTTTAGAAGGGGAAGTAACTGTTCTGTTATCATGAGACCATCCTCCCATGCATTACCAACTCCTTTAGAAGGGGAAGTAACTGTTCTGTTATCATGAGACCATCCTCCCATGCATTACCTACTCCTTTAGAAGGGGAAGTAACTGTTCTGTTATCATGAGACCATCCTCCCATGCATTACCAACTCCTTTAGAAGGGGAAGTAACTGTTCTGTTATCATGAGACCATCCTCCCATGCATTACCTACTCCTTTAGAAGGGGAAGTAACTGTTCTGTTATCATGAGACCATCCTCCCATGCATTACCAACTCCTTTAGAAGGGGAAGTAACTGTTCTGTTATCATGAGACCATCCTCCCATGCATTACCTACTCCTTTAGAAGGGGAAGTAACTGTTCTGTTATCATGAGACCATCCTCCCATGCATTACCTACTCCTTTAGAAGGGGAAGTAACTGTTCTGTTATCATGAGACCATCCTCCCATGCATTACCAACTCCTTTAGAAGGGGAAGTAACTGTTCTGTTATCATGAGACCATCCTCCCATGCATTACCTACTCCTTTAGAAGGGGAAGTAACTGTTCTGTTATCATGAGACCATCCTCCCATGCATTACCAACTCCTTTAGAAGGGGAAGTAACTGTTCTGTTATCATGAGACCATCCTCCCATGCATTACCTACTCCTTGAGAAGGGGAAGTAACTGTTCTGTTATCATGTGACCATCTTCCCATGCATTACCTACTCCTTTAGAAGGGATAGTAACTGTTCTGTTATCATGAGACCATCCTCCCATGCATTACCTACTCCTTTAGAAGGGGAAGTAACTGTTCTGTTATCATGAGACCATCCTCCCATGCATTACCTACTCCTTTAGAAGGGGAAGTAACTGTTCTGTTATCATGAGACCATCCTCCCATGCATTACCTACTCCTTTAGAAGGGGAAGTAACTGTTCTGTTTTCATCAGACCATCCTCCCATGCATTACCTATTCCTTTAGAAGGGGAAGTAACTGTTCTGTTATCATGAGACCATCCTCCCATACATTACCTACTCCTTTAGAAGGGGAAGTAACTGTTCTGTTTTCATCAGACCATCCTCCCATGCATTACCTACTCCTTGAGAAGGGGAAGTAACTGTTCTGTTATCATGTGACCATCTTCCCATGCATTACCTACTCCTTTAGAAGGGATAGTAACTGTTCTGTTATCATCAGACCATCCTCCCATACATTACCTCTTCCTATAGGGAGTAGTGTAATATATGTTCGTCTATCATGATACCTTCTTCTCAGGTATTGCCTCCTCTTTGGGAGGGGGGGGGGCAATAAAGATTGGGTATTTAAAAATTACGACGTATCATAATTTGATTCATAGACACCAAATAAGCTTAAGCTTTAAATTTGAGACATTTCCTAGAATCAAAATCAAATAATTGATTTTGATAAAAATAAGTGTTGTGAATTAGTCCAACAGTAAAAAGAAGAAGTTAAGTCGAGGTTGGGTTAAGATAACAAGTGTATTAACATAAAAGGTACAAAGGTAAGGAAACTGACTGGCACTCGGCTAGACAGTTACAATACTGTCCATGTTCTCTCTGGGGATTGTCTACTATTTATAGTGAGAACCGGTGTAGTTTCTCTTCTGTTAGAACGGCCAGTGTAACAATTAGAATAAGGATTCTAAACATAAGGTTTATAACTTGATTTTAATCTTTGTAATGGGGACATAAACGTGGTGCAAAATTGTTCTGTTCTGGAATTTTACCCGTTGTGGGACAGGTATTCTTTTAGTGGTTTATATATATATATATATATATATATATATATATATATATATATATATATATATATATATATATATATATCTAAGACAGTCAGTCAAGCCACTCGGTGAGCCATGACTGCTACTGATACAACTGATGTAACCGAGGAAAAAAATCAGTTTTTAATAAAAAAGAAGATTGAGACAAAACATAAAAATAAAGGATTTATCTGCCTCTAACTGAGGACAGAACAGTTTACAACAATAAAATGTTTATTATTTTAGAGTTTAAAAGGGGACACGAACCTGCTCTCGGTGTTCCAAGCCAGCAGTACACCCGATGGAAATTCTTGATATTTGCATATTAGTTTTGAAAGAAGGACATTTTATTTACAGGTAACATTTTATTCACAGTTAACATGAGTTGAAACAAATACATAGAAGACATTGCCAAGGTAGCTGCAAAGAAAGTTGGCTCCCTCTACCATGCTAGAAAACTTCTCACCCCTGCCAGTATTCTATATCTCTACAAAGCCACCATCTACCCATGCATGGAGTATTGTTGTCACATCTGGGCTGGTGCATCAACCACTAGTCTCTCCCTCTTAGACAAGGTACAAAAAAGAGTCATTAATCTTATAAGTCCCTCACTATCCACCACCAGCTCCTGTCCCATCGCTGCAATGTTGCAAACTTGTGCTTGTTTTATAAGTACTTCAATGGAATGAGCTCCGATGAACTTGCTGCTCTGGTGCCCCCTCGGCGTAAATACACTTGACCAACCCGACAATCAGCTAAATCACGTCCATTCACTGTGGACGTCGTTAGGTGCCGGAGAGTCTTCTACTCCAATAGCTTCTTTCCTTGTGCTGCCGGCCTGTGGAACTCTCTCCCTGCTCCCTATTTCTCTGACTGTACCGACATGCAGAAATTTAAAACTAATATGAACAAGTATCTCGCTTCACAGTTCCCAATTTAGGATGACCCCTCCAAACTTTCACCCTAATTCTCAGTAGCCCCTTACATCTACATTGACAGCATGCTTTGTTTGGGGTGAACTATGTTTAAAAAAAGTCTTCTGATCAGAAAGATCAAGCTAATTTTGGAAAGAAAGAATCATCTTCAAATATTTTTTTGAAATAATTTATTAATAATTAATTAATTAATGATTTATACTATTTTCAAAAAAAATAACTTAATCCGTCTGATGAGAAATGATATTTATCTTTGAAAAATCCTGAGTTTGGAAGACTCATATGGATTCACTTCTGTTTTATGTATAATATTAAGAAATTTTGGAAATAGATATGTAACTATATATATTTGATTATCTTCACACTCATTTAACTATATATATATATATATATATATATATATATATATATATATATATATATATATATATATATATATATATATATATATATTGATATTTTTTATTGATACAGACATGTACAAATGCTGCTACACTGGCATGTCGATGTTTCGATCTTTAGTTATTAGAAAGTAAGATCTCCTTAAGTGGAAAAAGTCTGTTCTTTCACTATATATATATATATATATATATATATATATATATATATATATATATATATATGATCAAATATCTATCTATCTGTATGTCTCCTCTGATGATAAGATTTCGATCTTTGAATCAAGCCTTGGCTTAAGGAAAGAATAATAAACATTAGTTTATTACAGAATATACCTTGCTTTGAACAATCGAAGTTTGAAATAAATCTGGACATTTGTATATGTTTATCACTCTTATTTCTTCTATCTTTATATATATATATATATACATATATACATATATATATATATATATATATATATATATATATATATATATATATATATATATATATATATATATATATATATATATATATATACAGGGTGGGCCAAAATAAGGGTCCTATTTTTAAATTTGAATAACTTGAATTTGAATAACTTCCACAAAATAAAAGTTAAACTTACCAAACTTTATGTGTGTGTAGACTGACCCTTCCGAGATTTTTTGAAATAAACAAAACAAATTTTAGCCGAAAAACACTTCTTAAAACTTACAAAAACTAAAGTATTGTTTTTTACACTGTTTTGAGTTTTTTAAGCAAAAATAATGTTTTCTAAATGAGGGTACGTTCCTTAGGGCTAATACGGCTCATGCTTGCTTCGGAAGGGGTCCTTTACTTATTCTAAAAAATACAAAAAAAAAAAATCAATAAATAAAAAAGTTATGAATTTTTAAAAATAGGACCCTTATTTTTGCCCACCCTCTATATACATATATATATATATATATATATATATATATATATATATATATATATATATATATATATATATATATATATATATATATATATATATATATATATATAATTGTGTGAAATGCCATATCATAAAAAAGAAAGAAAGTACACTGGAATTTTAACCTTTTCTTCAATCAAGATAATCTTACATGAACAAAAAAAAAATGGAAGACTGAATTAAATCTATACCTCCAGGCAACAGATAGTGACAAGTTGGGTAAAGTGGCCATGGGTAATTGTCCAAACGTGTGTTGGTTCGAAAGAAAGAGACATTCTATCAACATTCAACTTCAACCTACCCGAAGAAAAAACAAATCTACAAATTTTGTACTCAGGAAATTAAATGTGAGAAAAACTTCAACGATAATAAGATGCTGGTTGTTTATGTTCAAGTCAGCAGAAAATTAAATTTTTGCCGACTGCATAACAGAACTTTATCACAGATCTCAAGAAGACGCCAGTGTCTTATGCAACAGGTTCTATTATTTGGTACAAAGGCCTCAAGACTTAGAGAAGATCTATTAAAGAAAGCACATTTAATTCTAGACGAGTTTAATCAAGCATGATAGAGTTCTGCAGAAACCAAAAAGCAATCAGGAATATGTGTGAATACGATGATACTGGAGTCTATAATAAGAAGTATCTATCAAGCAAAATTCAAAAAGTCGCCGATGCTACAAAAACGGGGCCTTATAGAAAAAGTGGAAAAAAGCCCACAAAATTTCTTAAAAGTAACAAATTAACCTGCTAAATTTGAAAACAGTGGCAAAAAAGCCTGCTAAATTTTTTTAAAGTGTCAAAAAGCCCACCAAATTTGAAAAAAGTGATAAAAATGCCCACCAAATTTGAAAAAAAGTGATAAAAAACCCTACCAAATTCGGAAAAAGTGACAATATAGCCCGTTAAATTTCAAAGCAGTAACAAAAAAGCCCGCCAATTTTTAAAAAGTGACAAAAAGACTGCTAAATTTTAAAAAGTGACAAAATAGCCTGCTAAATTTGAAAACAGTGACAAAAAAGCCTGCCAATTTTTTTATAAAGTGTCAAAAAGCGCACCAAATTTGAAAAAAGTGACAAAATGCCCACAAAATTTGAAAAAAGTGAAAGAATAGCCCATTAAATTTGAAAAAAGTGACAAAATAGCCCATTAAATTTCAAAGCAGTGAGAAAAAAGCATGCCAGATTTGAAAAAGGTGACAAAAGCGTTTGCAAAATTTCAAAGTTACATAGGCTCTTGCAAATACTGTAATGACAGTCATTACAGAAATCATTGTCCGTGTATTATTAAAATCTACATTAGGGAGAAAAATTGTTCTTTTTTGTTTGGGATTTTGCAGAACATGATTGAGTTTTGCAAAAAGTAAAACAAATAAAATAACAATAAAACATCAATGTTTGGTGCATGTTGGGTTAGTAAGCCGATACCTTCAGACAGCCTGACTTGTTAGCACCAGGATCAATGGTTGTAGTGTTGGAAAGCTCCCCAAAAAAGGAAACTTCCACTGCCCAGTTTCTGGAAAAGGGGGCTGTAGTGTCGAAAACTCCCCAAAAGGGGAAACTTCCACTGCCCAGTTTCTGGAAAGGGGGTTGCAGTATTGGAAAGCTCCCCAAACGAGGAAACTTCCACTGTGCAGTTTCTGGAAAAAAGGCTGTAGTGTTGGAAAACTCCCCAAAAGGGGAAACTTCCACTGCCCAGTTTCTGAAAGGGGGGTTGTAGTATTGAAAAACTCCCCAAAAGAGGAAACTTCCACTGCCCAGTTTCTGGAAAGGGGGTTGTAGTATTGAAAAACTCCCCAAAAGAGGAAACTTCCACTGCCCAGTTTCTGGAAAGGGGGTTGTAGTGTTGGAAAGCTCCCCAAAAGAGGAAACTTCCACTGCCCAGTTTCTGGAAAGGGGGCTGTAGTATTGGAAAGCTCCCCAAAAGAGGAAACTTCCACTGCCCAGTTTCTGGAAAGGGGGTTGTAGTATTGAAAAACTCCCCAAAAGAGGAAACTTCCACTGCCCAGTTTCTGGAAAGGGGGTTGTAGTGTTGGAAAGCTCCCCAAAAGAGGAAACTTCCACTGCCCAGTTTCTGGAAAGGGGGTTGTAGTATTGAAAAACTCCCCAAAAGAGGAAACTTCCACTGCCCAGTTTCTGGAAAGGGGGTTGTAGTGTTGGAAAGCTCCCCAAAAGAGGAAACTTCCACTGCCCAGTTTCTGGAAAGGGGGTTGTAGTATTGAAAAACTCCCCAAAAGAGGAAACTTCCACTGCCCAGTTTCTGGAAAGGGGGTTGTAGTGTTGGAAAGCTCCCCAAAAGAGGAAACTTCCACTGCCCAGTTTCTGGAAAGGGGGCTGTAGTATTGGAAAGCTCCCCAAAAGAGGAAACTTCCACTGCCCAGTTTCTGGAAAGGGGGTTGTAGTATTGAAAAACTCCCCAAAAGAGGAAACTTCCACTGCCCAGTTTCTGGAAAGGGGGTTGTAGTGTTGGAAAGCTCCCCAAAAGAGGAAACTTCCACTACCCAGTTTCTGGAAAGGGGGGGGTAGTATTGGAAAGCTCCCCAAAAGAGGAAACTTCCACTGCACAGTTTCTGGAAAGAGGGCTGAATTGTTGGAAAGCTCCCCAAAAGAGGAAACTTCCACTGCCCAGTTTCTGGAAAGGGGGCTGAAGTGTTGGAAAACTCCCCAAAAGGGGAAACTTCCACTGCCCAGTTTCTGGAAAGAGGGCTGAATTGTTGGAAAACTCCCCAAAAGGGGAAACTTTCACTGCCCAGTTTCTGGAAAGGGGGTTGTAGTGTTGGAAAACTCCCCAAAAGAGGAAACTTCCACTGCACAGTTTCCGGAAAGGGGGTTGCAGTATTGGAAAGCTCCCCAAAGGAGGAAACTTCCACTGTGCAGTTTCTGGAAAAAAGGCTGTAGTGTTGGAAAACTCCCCAAAAGGGGAAACTTCCACTGCCCAGTTTCTGAAAGGGGGGTTGTAGTATTGAAAAACTCCCCAAAAGAGGAAACTTCCACTGCCCAGTTTCTGGAAAGGGGGTTGTAGTATTGAAAAACTCCCCAAAAGAGGAAACTTCCACTGCCCAGTTTCTGGAAAGGGGGTTGTAGTGTTGGAAAGCTCCCCAAAAGAGGAAACTTCCACTGCCCAGTTTCTGGAAAGAGGGCTGTAGTATTGGAAAGCTCCCCAAAAGAGGAAACTTCCACTGCCCAGTTTCTGGAAAGGGGGTTGTAGTATTGAAAAACTCCCCAAAAGAGGAAACTTCCACTGCCCAGTTTCTGGAAAGGGGGTTGTAGTGTTGGAAAGCTCCCCAAAAGAGGAAACTTACACTGCCCAGTTTCTGGAAAGGGGGCTGAAGTGTTGGAAAACTCCCCAAAAGGGGAAACTTCCACTGCCCAGTTTCTGGAAAGAGGGCTGAATTGTTGGAAAACTCCCCAAAAGGGGAAACTTTCACTGCCCAGTTTCTGGAAAGGGGGTTGTAGTGTTGGAAAACTCCCCAAAAGAGGAAACTTCCACTGCACAGTTTCTGGAAAAGGGGTTGTAGTATTGGAAAGCTCCCTAAAAGAGGAAACTTCCACTGCACAGTTTCTGAAAAGGGGGCTGTAGTGTTGGAAAGCTCCCCAAAAGAAGAAACTTCCACTGCACAGTTTCTGGAAAGGTGGTTGTAGTATTGGAAAGCTCCCCAAAAAAAGAAACTTCCACTGCCCAGTTTCTGGAAAGGGGGCTGAAGTGTTGGAAAACTCACCAAAAGGGGAAACTTCCACTGCCCAGTTTCTGGAAAGGGGTTGTAGTATTGGTAAGATCTCAGAAATAGAAACGTTCCCCTGCTCAGCTTGTTGAAAAGCTTGGTGCAACTACATTTTTTGTGGTACTTGTAAGTATTGGGTACACAAGAAGTGCAGTGGAATTACTGGTAGGTTGAGACAGGATAACCAATTTGCGTGCAAGAAGTGTAAGACAATGGAGATGGATGAGAAATCAAATATGAAAAATGTATATTTGGATGGCAAAGTTATTGAGGTTGTTCAAAAGTTTTGTTACCTTGGTGATACCATTGGAGCACAGGGTGGAGCAGGTGCTAGTATTTTATTTACCTCTTCCCCAGGAGGTTAGACACAAGGTCAGGTGTGGGTTTTGATGAAAGTGTTAATGTGGAATGAACTGAATTCGAACCTGGCACATCCAAGTCCTCAGTTCACGTTGTTAATCACTTAGCCACCGTGCCTTTGAAAGAATTAGGAGTTGATAGAGTAAATTCAGGAAACTTCTGCCATTACTAACCAGCAGAGCGTTATCACTGTCGATCAAGGGAAGAGTTTATCAGACATGTATATGCAGTGTGCTTATGTATGGAAGTGAAACCTGGCCAGTGAAGGTTGAGGACATACGTTGCATGGAGAGAAATGATATGAGAATGATACGGTTGATGTGTAATATGAATCTTAAAGATGGGCTTAAATCTGATGACCTTCAAGGAAGATTAAATCTGGACAGTATACGGAGATGTGTTCAGAACAGGAGACTTCATTGGTTTGGTCACATTGAAAGAATCGATGCTTGTATTAGTAGATGTAGAACAGTTGAGGTAGCAAAGTCAGTTTATGGGGAAGACCAATGAAGACATGGGAGGAAGTGATAAGGAGTGATTTGAGAGAAAGACAGATACATAAAGACTTAGCTAGAGATAAGTTAGTTTGGAAGTCAATTTCTTAAAGCCGTCCAACGCATGCCTGACATTAAACTGTAGATAATGATAGAATGGATGAGAGTTCTTAGGTTAGTAAATGTAAAGCAGTTGAGGTAGCAGGGTCAGTTGGCAGGGGAAGGTCAAGGAAAACATGGAAGGAAGAGATAAGGATGAATTTAAGAGAGAGAGAGAGAGAGAGAGAGAGAGAGAAAGGGAGAGAGAGAGAGAGAGAGAGAGAGAGAAAGAGAGAGAGAGAGAAAGAGAGAGAGAGAGAAAGAGAAAGAGAGAGAGAGAGAGAAATGAAGACCTAACTAGAGATAAGTTAGATTGAAAGTTGATTCCAGCGTGTAAGACAGATATTAAACTGAATATGATGATGATTCAGTAAAAAGAGTGTATAACGAACGCTGCACTGCAATCCTAAATATAAATAACGCAAAAAATCAATTTCAAATCATGTACAAAAATGAGCATAATACCAAAGAAACCGTTTCGCAGACCTGACCTGAAGAAATCTTGTATGAAGCGAAATGCAAAAATGGTACAAACATTCTTCGCTTTGGAATCAGACAAAACCGACTTTTCGTTCAGCTTTTTCCGACTGTTTGCGTAAACAGCCGATAGATACCGAAGCGCTTGTCCAATCAGAAGGCGAGTAGAGCAGACGACAAGTTAAATTGTAAATTGATTAAATCGTAAATTGGCGATTGTCAAGAATTTCCAACAGAGGAAAGAGTGGTGAAAAAAAAAAAAAAAAAGAGTCAACAAATAACTGTTACCAAAGGCAATAAGAGTAGGTGCGGTTAGGGTTAGGGTTAGATTAGGGTTGGATGCTTCATCGAAAAATAAATAATTTTTCATAAAAATAAACATAGGGTGTTTTTCTTGCTTTAAATGTTATTTCATTGTTTTTTTTTCTGTTAGAACGCCGTCTCGTTTTGATTTTGACGCCGGTTCATTTTCATTGGGCTTTTTTCTGGCTATTTACGTAATTCTGCGTCAGAAAAAGTCGGTTTAGTCTGATTCAAAAGCTGTGCCAGTACACATTCCTGTATTAGGAAAATGTCGTCTATTGATATAAAATAAAGAATTTAAGACACATTAAACAATTATCATAGCTGATATGAGGCGCCTAGATGAGTAACGTGTCAAATGCCATTTTTTTTAAAAGTGAGTAAACCACGTGTGAAGTTTCTCAACATTAAAACTGCCATAACTATCGAACAAATAAAGATATTTTAGTGTTTCTTTTTTAAATGGAGCGGAAACCATGTGTTTTCATGTTGTCTTATTGCCATGGCCAAAATAAATATTATATATCATATATCATATCATTAATAAATATCATAAACGCGATACCCTTGCGTCTATTTCGCACAGCCGACGATGGTTATTAATACATCAAGGATCATAATAACATGTTACGAAAATTAATAATAATGAATGAAAGATCAGAATAAAACAATGACAGTAAGAGAAAGAGAAGGTTAGGGTTAGGGTTAGGGTCAGAATTAGGTTAGGGTTAGGTTAGGTTAGGGTTAAGCTTAGGCTTAGGGTTAAGGTTAGGTTAAGTTAGGGTTAGGGTTAAGTTTAAGGTTAGGGGTTAGGGTTAGAGTTAGGGTTAGGGTTAGGGGTTAGGGTTAGAGTTAGGGTTAAGTTATGGTATGGTATGCTTAGGGTTAGGTTAGGGTTAGAGTTAGGTTAGGCTTGATTAGGAAACTACGAGTAACACTTATTCATTCATTAAAACTGCCATAACTAGCGAACAAAAAAAGATATTTTAGTGTGTTTTTGTTAATGGAACAGAAAGCACATATTTCATGTTGTCTTACTGTCATGGCCAAAATAAATGTCAGTTTAAAGAAAATAAATCATGAACGCGACACCCTTGCATCTATTGCCCACAGCCCCTCACAACCAACGAATGCATCAATTGAGCATTTATGCATTACGTGATCGTGGTAGTCATTCATCGTCGTAGTCCAATAAATCGTTGTCTGGGTCGTCCTAAAGCAGTTGGGAAGCCTGTGCTGTAGCTGCAGCATCCTGATGTTGTTATAGCCCCTCTTGCTCACGAAAAAGCTGCTGCAGATACTCACAGTGAGGTGGCTGGATGGAGGTGGCAAGGATTTTGAGGTCAGCTACCTTGTCTGGCTTAACAGTAGCGGCATATCATATTTTGGGAAAAGGGCAACATTACTAAGATTAAACTTAGTCATTCTGTAGGCACCCTTCCCAAGCATCAAGCGAACACTGCTAAGAGGGGCATCGTCACAGTACTCCATGCCCAGGAGATACCCTCCATGATAGCCGAGATGGAACACAAACTTTTGTACATCCTGGAATTTGTAGGTGTTACGAGGTTTGCAGTGAACAACGTATGACTTCAGTTTATCAAAATCCAAGATGTCATCCCTCACCAGCTCGATGACCTGGGTAAGAGAACCTCGGGTGAGTAAAATGCTATAATAAAACAGGTTTCGATATGTATGGTGCATAACACGTTACTCCTTTAGGGTCCGTGCAGTCGAACATACCATTCAACATTTTGACCTTTTCAGTTCCAAATCAGCCACCCGAGAAGCTCTCGAGGTAGGGGAACCTCGGGGAGTAAAATGCTATAATAAAATGGGTTTCGATATCTATGGTGCATAACACGTTACTTCTCTAGGCGCCTCATATAGTTTCTCAATCAGTCATAGGAGGTGGTCGTTGTGAAGTGGATACCGATATGGACTGATGATGTGGGTGTGCTAA
This sequence comes from Sepiola atlantica, assembly GCA_963556195.1. NCBI lineage: Eukaryota > Metazoa > Mollusca > Cephalopoda > Sepiida > Sepiolidae > Sepiola > Sepiola atlantica. The sequence continues at coordinate 13,472,815 of OY744550.1, read as the reverse complement.
GTTCGAATCCTGTCTTTTTCATGACACCACTTTCACTTATAGATGTTGGCAACCTTCATACAGTCTCTTCTGGAAGTGCCTGATTCTAGAAAGAAACTGATTCATATGAATTTACCTTACTTGGGTAACATCACTTGGAAAAATGAACTAATCATTGTGTAAGACAGTGTGTAGCCATGATCTAATTTGAGGTTCGAATTCGAATACTATGTCATTTTTAATATTTGGTCAGGGTGTACTTGTAGGATGAAGTATCATTATGCATCATGTTGTTCTGACAAACCCCAAAATAATGCAATTTTTAATTGAATATCTAAAATAAACAAATCTAGGTTCAAGCATGAATATTAATTTTGTTTGTTTCATGTATATTTTTGATATATTTCCTATCTGTATGTATTTTTATGAATATTTATTTATAGGTATGTGTGTGAGTCCATGTGACCATACTGCTAGTAACCTTTCTGAAAAAAATCTTTATCATTCTCTTCTTCTTTATCTTCATATTAAAAACTTGGCCTGAAGAAGCTCGGCTGCTTTCCAGCTGAAGCTAAAACATGTCTGCAAATGTGTAGCCAAAATGTTTGTATAGAAATAAATATATGGCTCTACTTGTTATTGAGCACTATATAAACACAGTAACTTACTGAGTAAGCACTCACAAGATTAACGCTGATGAACTAAACATCACAGGAATTTTTATCATTTTTCTCTCTCACACACACACATCACACACACACACACACACACACACACACACACACACACACACACATATATATATATAATATTATATTATATATGAGTTACGAGTGGATGGAGTAATTTCAGGGTCCTTTTGCCATTACCAATCAGTAGAGTGTTACCACTGTTGATCAAGAGAAGAGTCTATCAGGCGTGATGATGTATGGAAGTGAAATCTGGCCAGTGAGGATTGAGGAAATGCGTTGCATGGAGAGAGAAATGATATGAGAATGATACAATGGATGTGTAATATGAGTCTTAAATACAGGCTTAGATCTGATGACCTCAGAGGAAGATTAAATCTGGACAGTATAGGGAGATGCGTGCAGAACAGGAGACTTCGATAGTATGACTACGTTGAATAAATGGATGAGAGTTCTTGGGTCAGTAGATGGAGACCAGTTGAGATAGCAGAGTCAGTTGGCAGAAGAAAACAAAAGAAAAACATGGGAGGAAGTGATAAAATGTATTTGGGAGAAAGAGGAATAAACAAAGATCTGGACAGAGATAGGTTGGTGTGGAAGTCAACTTCTTAAAGCCGTCCAACATATGCCAGCAGGTAAAACAGATGGTAAACCGATGATGATGATGATGATGATGATGATGATGATGATGATGATGATGATGATGATGATGATGATGATGATGATGATGATGATGATGATGATGATGATATATTGCTTGTCTGTCAGTGTGTGTATATGTCTACATAAAAGTCAAAAACTACACAAGACACACCCACCCATATGGTTGATTCTTATGCGACGTTGCCTTGGAGAAATAATATCTAATTATTTTTTAAATATTTATTATTTAGAGGTCAACTAAAGCAGAATTTGTCAGAGAGGGTCGACATTTAGAACGACTTTTTAATGTCATTATGTAGTCATTTGAAAAAAAATTGCTGAATCATGAGCATTCCTCAAGAACATGCAATAGTACAGTATTACATTTGGTAAGTGGTATATGTTACAGAAAAGTGCTCAATACCCTAGATAGCCAGATGTGTTTGAACGCTACATTGCCCAGGAGCAAGAACTTCAATCTGTTGTATACTAGAAAGAACTTTAGCATTTTCAAGTGCTGGACTATTGCTAGATTGATTAATGATTCAAAGATATTAGCAAAGAGCGGGAGGGATTTATGGAGCGATAATTTTGTGAGTTAGTTCTTTCACCAGAGTGTTTGAAACTTGGTACCACAGAGGCAATTTTCAGGGAGGCAAAATTCGGCAAGGCATTTATTATAGAGTTTGGAGAGGACAGGGGCCAGCTCAGCAGAGCATTTTTCTCTATTACTCTAGCAGAGATAAGATCTGGTCGACATATTTTGATGGGGTCAAGTTTTTTTATGCTATCCTGGGAAGGGGTGATGATTAGATCATCTAGTGTGGTTTCCATCCATAGGAGGAAATTTGGGAGGGAGTAGTTTGTGGAGTCCAAGGTGGAGTTTATGGTGAACTGCTGAACAAACAGCTCAGCCTTATATGTTACTGTGCAAGTGACATAATAGTAGTTAGATAGTGGATAGTTGGGGGATTGTTGATTTCCCATTGTTCACCACACTGTTGTAGATTTTCCAGAATCCAGAGAAAAGACAAAGGTGATGGTTAGTGGCCCAGAACTCCAGTCTTTGAAGGACTCTGGTCAATACCCATGTAGAAGGGGGGTTAAGAGCAATGCGATATAGTGCAATCACTGCACTCTATGGATGCACAAAAAGTGAAGCAGGGTGCATGGTAAGCTCACACCAGATCCAGACTTCAGATGTAAAAGATGTCTAGGACTAGCACACTCAATATGCTGAGTGCTGGAGGTGGTTGCAAACTAAGTTCGACCATCAGAGTTAAGACAGCTTGGGGAAAGTCCAGAGAAATGACAGGGAGATGATTAGGTGGATATACAATATAAAGCCAGACCAAATCCACCACATTAGGTCGGACACTCGACTTGAGAAATTGGCCATTCCAAAACTTGATGTCCTAATAAGGAGAAACCATCTCTGCTGGTCCGGGCATGTTGAAAGAAGCAAGGGGTATATCAGCACATGCAGAGACCTAAGACTGGACAGCAAAAAGAAAGCTGGGCACCCTAGGAAGACATGGAAAAAAAACATCAGGCAAGACAAAAAACAGTGACAAATGGACACAGTCAATCCCCACAATCGTGAGCACTAAAGACTTAGCATAAGGGCAGCCAGACAACGTCGAACCTCTTGTCAAAGGGAACATAGACGATAAACCTGGATAGTGAGCGAGTGTGAGTATACCTACTCTTAACTGCGGCTATTACACTCTTACAGTGGTTTCTTGATGCTATAAATTTTTGCCCATTTGTAGCTGACTTATGGTGGTTGATACAGTTAAATGCTTGCTGCCTATGCACAGATCAAAGTGAACAATTAATGAGAGTAGGGATAGGGTAAGGGTTAGGGTTAAGGTTAGGGTTAGGGTTAGGGTCAGTGAAATGCTTGCTGCCTATGCACAGATCGAAGTGAACAATTGGGGATAGTTTCCTATGGAATTTCTGCATCAGGACAAATGCTTCTGTTCTGCCAGGAAAGAAAAAGTTTGCGTAGCTTGAGAAACCAAACCAGTCTCTGTGGTGGACATTAAAATCCTCAAATACATTGATTTGGGCGGTCGGTAAAGGAAATATAGGTAATCTAAAGCACATATAGGCCTAGTTCTCTCGTCATGGGGAGATTGTTATGGATATAGACTCCATGCATATGTTTGTCAGAGTCTTTACAGCAGAGTGGAAGGTATCTTCGCATATCAAAACGATTAGAGGAGGTTGATGAGTTTAGATTAGTTTTGCTTAGTGTTAGGATATTTGGGGAGTTTACAAGGAGGAAGGATTCTGCATCACCGAAGTTAGTTCTAAGTCCTCGGATATTTGTGAAGAGCCTAAAGGGAGAAGCGATTTGGTTGATTTTTTAGGGGCGTCCGGTTTGATGGTTTTACTGTTTATTCTCATTGCCATTAATGTTAGATAGAGTGGGTTGGACAAAGCGAGTATTTGTTGGATGTCAGAAAACAAAGTTCACGCAAGTATACGATTAGCCAAGTCTTTATCTATGGGGTTGTGGCCTCAGGAAAGCCCACCAGAAATAAATGCAGGGTCCCTTTCCATGCACACCATGACACTACAGTTATCCTGATGTTATAAATCTGTTGATAGAGCAGCTGCTCTTGGTGGTATCTAAGAGTTAGGGGTCCATGTACTACCAGTCGAAAACAGCTATCAGACAAGCTATCATACCTGTACCCTAAAACTGTCAGAATAAGAGTGGACCAGTCTATCTATGTGAAGCTAAATGACAAGCAAGTGTCCCCATGTTGCCCAGATAAACAGAAAGAGAGATGGTGGGATGGCGTTCATTGTCCTAGTCAGGAAACAAGGGTGTCTTTGAAGTGTCCTTGTGATGGTACGTACCTCTGTGTCTGGCTAATAGACAAAGAAAAAGTGCAGAGCAGTGCCTATCTACTCCTTTTTTTTTCTTATGAAGAATGTGTTATGTTTTATTAACTTAACACATTCTTTTTGTCTAATGTATGTTAGAAATATAGCTGTTTATTTTAATTTGTTTTTGATCAGATTATGTGGCTTTTTTTAACATTGAAGGTCACTGCTTATCAAGGCCTAAAGGCCACTCGAGGATAAGGGTTAAAGAGTTTGACTGGTGGACGGTGAGACAACATCGCGTTCACCGGCACGATGGTTGTAGTAGGGCAGAAATTGATTATTTACGGGGACGGTTTAACAAGAACTTGTTTACACTAGACTTGGAGACGACCATATTGTAGTCGGCAGGGAAGCACTTGTTCCACAGACGGGCAGTTTTAGGAAAGAAGCTCTGCCCATGGAAGTTTCGTTTCGTCTTTGGCATGCAGAGGGAGAAATGGAAATCCTTGGCAGTGGTAGTAGCTAGGCGGATTCTTATTATGAATGTTTTATAAGGGGGGACCATAGATTTGAGCTCAGTCGAGCACCTACCATGAAAATAACGGTAGAGCAAAGAAAGACTAGCAACATCTCTTCTGTGAGAGAGTGACTGTAGGGAAGAGAAAAGGATATCCCCCACTAGATTTCGAAGTCGGTTTTGTACTCGGCTTAGCGGTACAATGTGAATTAGTCTTTCCAATTTTCCCATGTAGTAGCTATGTTGTTTTCCTGCAAAGTTCAATGCCTTTGGACGCGTTAAAACTTCCATTTTTTTTTTTCGATGAATTTCGTATTTGTAAATCTGTGACTTCGATTATTCTTCTGGCACCATTTTGTATTGATCTTTCTAAATAACTATTAAGGATTTGCTTGGATTAATGACAAGACAGAAGCATGAAGAAAAAAACACAAGTGAACCGTAACTTCTTTTTCTTTTGCGTTAATCCCGAGCTATGGTAGGGATATCGTTAGGGTTAGAGTTAATCCCAAGCCATGGTGGAGGGCTGTAATAATGAATGCTTGTCTCCACTTGCACTTAGCATGATCACCGGCAATATGCTTTGCTTGGTGTGAATAAAAGTTTTTTTTAAAAGAATCTATTTTTAAATCCATCAATCGTTTTTTAATTATTATTTTCAACGGCATTGAAACCGATAAATACATAATAAAGTGTACTTATCGGTTTCATTGCCGTTGATATTTATGCAGCCAAAGTAAAGATCTTTTCTTCTTCTTCTTCATCTACTTAAGTGTCTATTTTGCTAAAGGAGCGGGTGCAAACTAGTGTTTCTTAATATTCTTATTGTTTCTTGGGGCTCCCGCTTTACATTCAGGTCGTAATATATTAAGTATGAACTTAATCCTCTTCAAAAACACCATCCTCATTTTCTTTCAACTTTTTAATGTGCTTTTTTAAATGTATCGACAAATCAGTAGCCTTGTCCGTTAGATGTTGCATGATACAGAAAGCGTTGTAATATCTTTTACAGATAATAATTTACAGAAATAATAAAACTGTTAGAAAGAATAAAAATAATAAAACTGTTAGAAAGAATAAAAATAATTAAACTGTTAGAAAGAATAAAAATAATTAAACTGTTAGAAAGAATAAAAATAATTAAACTGTTAGAAAGAATAAAAATAATTAAACTGTTAGAAAGAATACAAATAATAAAACTGTTAGAAAGGATAAAAATAATTAAACTGTTAAAACAAATGAAATAATAAAAGTGTTAGAAAGAATAAAAATAATAAAACTTTTAGAAAAAATAAAAATAATTAAACTGTTACAAAGAATAAAAATGATAAAATTGTTACAAAGAATAAAAATAATAAAAGTGTTAGAAAGAATAAAAATGATAAAACTGTTAAAAAGAATAAAAATAATTAAATTGTTACAAAGAATAAAAATAATAAAATCGTTACAAAGAATAAAAATAATAAAACTGTTAAAAAGAATAACTATACTAAAACTGTTAAAAAGAATAAAAATAATAAAACTGTTAAAACGAATAAAATAATAAAAGTGTGTCGGATTTTTCGTGGGTGTTAACGAAAACCGCTCTAAACTAAGTCATGTTACCTAGGACAATTATCACAAAAAAAATTATAACAAGAGAGAAGGAATGGAAGAATACAAGATGTTCATAAAAGTTAAAACAAAGTTTTATTTACAAAAAAAGGTAGCTTGGACTACTTTTTTTCCAGAGCTGGAATAAATAAATTATTCCTAGATAACGTACAAAAAAAATAAAAATCAAAAAATACAACATCACGATTTCTTGACATTAAAGTTAGATACAACAAAATAGACACAATCTAAGCAAAGGAATAAATCCTTTTAAAACATGAACTTTCTATAAAGTCAGTATTCTTACAAAATCAATCAAATAGTCTCTTTTTTCTTCTTTACACCAAAGTTACAATCAAAAGTAATAAAATTGACAAACCGTGCAGAATTCCGTCACAATTTTCATGGTAAAAATAACCTTTTTTTATTTTATCAAGCGTCTGTCACAAAGTTCTCTTTTTTTCTTTCCTTTTCTTCAATAATTGTCTTATAATAAATCCAACGCAAGAAATACGTCACTAAAACAGTCCAAATTTCAAATAAACATAATACTTGATTTTTTCCACAGTTAGTCCCAAATAGCATCACACTTTACGATTCTTAATCTCTGATTCAGAATCTTCTCAACAACAAAGTATTTCAGTTCACGGGAGCTAAGCTCTTCAACATAGGCAATTTCGTGCCCGGAGATATTTTTATCTCGTTCAAATTCTCCATAATTCTTCATAATTCTTCATTTCAGGTCTCTGACCTGAAACATCTTCAAAGGGAAATATTCGTTGACCGAAAGAAGAATATTTCATACATAAAAGGCAATTCTTGCCAAGAGATACTCTATCTCTTAAATTTCTTCAAGTAGAAATTCTTCTCAAATTTAACGTCCCTCCTAAGGACGGAGAAACAGCTTTTACAGGTGTTGACTGCTAGGCGTCCAAGTCTGTTCTGATTAAACTTCGCGCCAATATCAAATCGAGACATAACTAATGCATCATTTCTAAAAATAGAAACCACGTGACACAAAATGGCTTCACCTAACCCAACTCCTACGCAAAATAATCCATGTGACCTTCAACCTGGCACGTAAGCCAACTGAAGGCCTTCACCGGTTTCAAATAAAGGGAAGTAACCCATGACCCACTGGAAAATATACCGAAATTTCCACACTCTCCCGACGAAGAAAAAAAAAAATGCACAATGTTATATACATGTCTCATGTACACATCAATACCACAAGTAGTCATTATCCCGTCCACTCACCTTCTTGCGAGTTCGAATGGGTTCAGAATTAGAAGTCGAGGCATGATCTCTATCAGCAACATCCGACTGGACCACATCAGGAGCCTCGGAACCACAAGGCTTATCGGGAACCTCCGAGGTCTGATGGGAATGAGTAACCGACAACTCCATCGGAAAAAGGTGTCTCAAAGAATGTTCCTGAGAGGAATCATCTGCCTTCTTAATCAGGGCAGATCTAATATGAGAATCATCACCTGGAGTCAAACCTATCACTCTACCCAAGGACCAATATGGGCGAGATTTGGCAGGGTTCTTAACAAGAACCACATCGCCTACAGCGATGACATCACTAAAATCAGACTGATATAGATCGCCACTCAGCTCTCTCAAGCCGAGCAGGTATTCCTCATGCCATAAAACTTTAAACCTCTGTAAGAGAAGATCCCTCTGTTTTAACTTCTCCAAAAGGTCCCTCCTAGAAGGGGGAGAATTCTCAAGAAAACATTCTTCAGAATTTATAAAAATTGAATTATTACAATGCGGGCGAATAAACGCGTTTGGAGATATAATATCCAAACCATCATCTCCAGAACATCTATAAGTTAGAGGACGTGAATTAATAGCATTCTGTATATCAGACAACACAGAAAAGAATTCGAAATAACCCAACTTCTATCGTCTCACTAACTTGTAAAGACAAACCTTCACCGTCTTAACAAGACGCTCCCAAACACTGCCGAACCAAGCAGAATATAAAGGTATCGTCTGGTGCTTGATGTCAAATGTACTAAATTTCTCCTCGAACTCGTCAGACACAAGCACTTGCTTAATCAAACTGCATCCAGCAACGAATGATCTAGCATTATCCGAGTATATATGGGAAGGCACTCCATAAATGTTAAAAAATCTAACCAATGATAGTATCACTGAGTGAGTAGACATGTCACTCACTAACTCCAAATGGACCGCCCTCACATTGAAGCATGTAAAAGCAAGATATACATTTTTTGCAGTCCCCTTTCATCCTCAACCCACAAGTGACCAGTAAAGTCTATACCTGTATGGTTGAAGGGCTTCACAAAATTAACTCTGTGTTTAGGTAAATTGGTAACCTTGGGGTATTTGAAAGATACGGCATTGTATCTTTTACACAGAGCACAAGCAGAAATAACCGACTTCACCGCCTGCCTGGATTTATGTATCCAGAAACCTGACAAACGGAGTTTGCTGAGGGTAGCTGCAATACCCAAATGTTTACACTTGACATGACAGTCCATAATAATCAAATCAGTTATATGACTGCCTCGAGGTAACAAAATCGGATGTAAAATTTCCGGAGGGTAAAGGCTGGATTTACCAATCCTTCCCCCAGACCTTATCAAACTTTTATCATCCAGGTAAAGATCCAACTTCGCCACCAACGGAGGAATCTCACGGTTGGAGGGGTTCAACAAAAAGGACTTTTCCCTGGAAAGAAGCAAGGACTGCTCCAACTTAATCAAATAAATTTTGGCCACTAGGCCTGGTTCTTTCATAGATTTCTGCAATTTCAATACAAACTTAAACGTGTAGGACAAAACTCTCATGAGTTTTCCCAAGGAAGAAAATCTCTTAAAATCCACTACCGGTGACAATTCCTGAATCACAGGAGACACAGAGATGGCATTAGTCAGCACCAACCTCTGACTGTCAGAACTCAAACAGTTCAAATCATACACTGGCCAGGTAAAATTCTCACCGACCAGCCACTGCGGCCCTGATAACCAAAAGGGCAATAGAGATTTGAATTTCTCCAAGGAAATACCCCTGGTGATCAGGTCGGCAGGGTTGTCAGAAGTGTTCACATACTTGAACATTACTTCCAAACCTTGTTCACACAATTTATCCACTCCCACTCGAATATCTTTTAACCTATTTCGGACAAATACACTCTTTGTCACAACTTGGACAGAATCCAGGACAACACGACCTGTGCGTCCATCGCAACCACTATTTTCTTGACCACATCCTTTTGAAACACCTTCAAAAGATTAGGGATACATTTCATCGCCAAAAAGACGGACAACAACTCAAGTGACGGCAAAGTTCTCTTTGTCAAAGGAGCCACTTTAGCCTTGGAAAATATTAATTTAGTAGCCCCATACTGGAAAATGTAAGCCGCAAAGCCAAAGGCTAGTTGTGAAGCATCACAAAAGATCATTAACGTGGCAGGCGCAGAGGAATCAACAGCACATCTGGGGATCCTCACACTATGCAGATTCATCAACTCAGGAAACAACTTGTTCCAAGTGAGCTGCAAACTCTCTGGTATCTTCTGATCCCATGACACCTGAGTTTTCCATATCTCACTGAGTATTACCCTTCCCTTGATAGTTACAGGTAAAACAAGCCCCAAAGGGTCGAATATGGAAGAGTTCTGCGATAGGATGCCCCTTTTTGTATCAGCCGGCACATCTAAGGAACCGGCCGCCACATGCAAATTATCCTGCATAGGATCATACGCATAACCCAACACCCTCTCCAGAGGAGAATCATGGGTGACGAAACTTTTGTCAGCTTTCATTCGAGTGGTCAAAACATCATTATTGGAATTACAGGACCTCAATGAAAAGTTACCATCCTGCATGATACTCCTTGCATTCAGGTATAGGTCCAACAAAGTTTTCTGTGAATTGTGAGTTTTTATAAGATTATCCACATAAAAATTTTCCATAAGCATATCCCTACATAAACTATGAGGGTATTTTTCAACATGATGTCTAATGACGAAGTTGAGAATAAATGGGCTGGCCACAAACCCAAAAATCAATGTTTTGTAACGATAACATACCAGTTTATCATTCAATTTTACAAAAAAGCAAAACCGATTCTTATCTCTTTCGGTTTCCAACCGAATCATGAGAAAGGCTTTACGGACGTCTGCCAACAGGACATAACGATCCATTCGAAATTTCAACAGTAATTCTAGCATATCCGTGAAAAGGTTAATTCCCGGATAGACACAATCATTTAGAGAGGGATGTCCACCTGTTCGCAACGAACAGTTGAACACCGGCCTTATCTTTGTGGTACTCTGACCATTAGCCTTAATAACCGGACGGTGAGGAATCCAAGTATAATGAGTGAAATCCTCTGGATTCACTTCCACTCTCTCAATAATGTCCTCCCTTTCCTGCTCTAAGAAAACCTGGCAGTAGTCCTCATACAGACCCTGCCTCGTCAAACGAGTGACAACCTTATCAAGTACGTTCAACGACACTTGATGGTTGGAAGGAACAGAAGGCAACTTTCCCTCGTCCCATGGCAAACTAAGATAGTAGCAACTGTCTCGGTACGAGATCGAATTGCGAAAGGAATCAATTTTATTCTTGTCATAATCACTTACAGAGTTCTCAGTAACTCCTAACGTTTCCAAACTAAAGAGCTTGTCCACGGCTCTTTCCACAGAAGAATCAATAAAACTATCGAAAGGGTCGAAGTATTCAGACATCGGCTCAAGCACAAAATAAACATGTGTCATAAGACACTGTGAGTGTTCGGACACAACTTGGCTGTAATTCGCGCCAACAACGGAGGTATCCGTTTTCTTCATAACAGGACTCACAAAATTGGACATATCTCCAAAAGGCACAATTCCTTGAGGAAACTCAAAAACCGACCCATCCATGAAGGGAGACAACTTCATGGATCCCAAATACATCAGTAGGTCAACACCTACCAAACCATGTACAGTAATACAATCATTTTTAACATTTGAAAAGTCGGCAGCCAATTTCCCCCCACCCGCAATAATACTTTCAATAGCAGTAGACAGACCCCTGACGTGAAACTGAAGGTCCAAGCCTTCGTCCACCAAAAAGAGTATAACACACTCAGAGTTCGGCACTTTGACCCGCAACTCGAGTTCATTTAGACTCCTTCTGGCCGTTCCAAGAAAAGTTTTAATAAAGAAGTCCCTTCTCTTTACAGGCACAGAACGGCAATTCAATAGGTCCAGAACTCCATCAGACAAATAGGAGCGCTGGCTTCCTGAATCCAACAGACAATTAAAAGATTTTACAACTCCATTATTGACCACGTCAATTTTAATTATTGGCAGGAGAAGATTCACTTCTCCCACCTGAAGACAGGGGTTAGTATCCAGCCGAGACTTGTCAAAGTCAGGGCACAACACACCTGCATGCTCGCAACTTTTACATTTCCAACAGGGGAGGAGACGACCACTTTTACCGGGGCAAGCCTCGGCGTTATGGAACGGACTAGTACAACGGGTACACAACTTAGCCAATTGGCATCGTTGTACCCGATCCCTTAGAGAGGGATACTTCCTGCAATAGTACGCAATATGGCTGTCACTACTGCAAAGGAAGCACTTATGTCGACTGGGTTTAGTTTTACAAAAAAGTTCTCCAAAGTGGAGGGCTTCTTAACAGCACTAGCGGGCCTGAATCTAAAGGAACCAGACGAACGCGGTTTGGCGACGGGCTTTACAGTTTTAACCATCCTGGGTTTGACCTCAGAATAATTATCTAAGATATTTCCCAGAGATGGGTAATTACAATTGACGGTATGAATCAGTTCCCGTCTCACAGAAAGAGGAAGTTTTTCAAAAATAATGCTACTTAGCAACAGATTGCCGGGGGCCTCCTCCTCTAGAAAATCCATACCAAAGGAGTTTTTCAGCTCGTATATTTGAGCTTTCACCTTAGTTAAAAAGCTCTTCACCGAGTCAGTATCAGAATCCCCAAGAGGTTTAGCACTATGGAGATCCTAAAAATAGAGTTTACAATAAACCTTTTATCTAAAAATTCTCTATCTCGGATCTCTATCGCTGCCTCAAAGTTGGCATCCGAAATGGAAAGATGTCCCACTATTCGGTGGGCATAGCCCCTGAGGTGATTTTTCAGAATGATCAACCTCGTGGACTCCCTAGGTATATTTGACACGCAATTTTCGAACAGCTTAAAGAAGTTGAGATACGCTAATTTGTCGCGTTCCAAACTCATGGGGTCGAAAATAGGACAGTTAAGTTTGGGTGTCACACTACAAAGTGACGCTTTAGACTTCTCCCCTTCCCTATTGGGTGGGGAGCCTTCATCCCTCCACATGCTCTCCAATTCGCTGAAACGTCGATCCACATGGATACGATATAACGTTTCGCTCCGACAGTTCTCAGACATCTCTTCGCGAGACTCACTCTCAATATAGGCACTTGTGATCTGCTCATTGAGTGAATAAATGGATGCAAAGAGTTCCTTAACCCTAACCTTCTGGGAAGAAACAAATTCCCGGTTCTCCCCCTCGCCACCCCCAAGAACATCAATAATAGTATCAACTTTGATTTTTACACTATCTCGTCTTTCTACAAGGAGATTAACAGTGGGGGTAGACGCCATTATGGCGAAAATACAATATGGCGATCAGGTGTGGGCTAAAATAAAAGAGGTGCAAACGTCTTCTTAATGGCGGGAAAATGACAACGTAAAATTATCTAAGTAAAATTCCTACAAAAAAAATGGGAAAAGGCTGTACCATAGTTAACCAAATTCGTTCAAATGTAAGTCTAACAATTCCACTTGTCAGTCAAAGCAAAAATTCAAGGGAAAAATAATTACACAAAAATCATTCAATATCTAACATTCACCAGTTTCCAAAATGGCGACTTAGAATATGCGGGAGATTTACAAAAATGACTCCACGTGGCGAACAAAAATGGCGTTCAGACTTCAAAACATGCAATTTTCACATAAAATACATAAAAAGGAAAAGAAAAAAAACAGTCAGCTTAAAACAGTATTAAAACCTGAATATCTTGCATTTGACTATGTTTAATTGTAGTCAAGGGAAACCAAGGGCCGCCGAATTCCGGGCATCATGTCTAATACACGCAATTAGGCGCCAAAAGCAGAAAGGAGATTATCACTTGAAGTAAGTTCCCTCCAGTGATTTGGGTACCAAAAAACAGCAATAGAAGAAAATTAATTTAAATCTAAACTAGTAGCACATTTTCGAGTATTTTTTCCAATACGCGAATTCTGGAACAAAGAATAGAATGCTTTAAATAGAAGAAAAATTAATTAAAAAAAGCAGAATGCTTTTAATAGAAGAAAAATAGATATTATCCAGCATATCGCCTGAAGTTTTTCCGCCCAAACGAAAATGGAATAAAAAAGCAGAGTGCTTTTAATAGAAGAAAAATAAAAAGCAGAGTGTCGGATTTTTCATGGGTGTTAACGAAAACCGCTCTAAACTAAGTCATGTTACCTAGGACAATTATCACAAAAAAAATTATAACAAGAGAGAAGGAATGGAAGAATACAAGATGTTCATAAAAGTTTAAACAAAGTTTTATTTACAAAAAAAGGTAGCTTGGACTACTTTTTTTCCAGAGCTGGAATAAATAAATTATTCCTAGATAACGTACAAAAAAAATAAAAATCAAAAAAATACAACATCAGGATTTCTTGACATTAAAGTAAGATACAACAAAATAGACACAATCTAAGCAAAGGAATAAATCCTTTTAAAACATGAACTTTCTATAAAGTCAGTATTCTTACAAAATCAATCAAATAGTCTCTTTTTTCTTCTTTACACCAAAGTTACAATCAAAAGTAATAAAATTGACAAACCGTGCAGAATTCCGTCACAATTTTCATGGTAAAAATAACCTTTTTTTATTTTATCAAGCGTCTGTCACAAAGTTCTCTTTTTTTCTTTCCTTTTCTTCAATAATTGTCTTATAATAAATCCAACGCAAGAAATACGTCACTAAAACAGTCCAAATTTCAAATAAACATAATACTTGATTTTTTCCACAGTTAGTCCCAAATAGCATCACACGTTACGATTCTTAATCTCTGATTCAGAATCTTCTCAACAACAAAGTATTTCAGTTCACGGGAGCTAAGCTCTTCAACATAGGCAATTTCGTGCCCGGAGATATTTTTATCTCGTTCAAATTCTCCATAATTCTTCATAATTCTTCATTTCAGGTCTCTGACCTGAAACATCTTCAAAGGGAAATATTCGTTGACCGAAGGAAGAATATTTCATACATAAAAGGCAATTCTTGCCAAGAGATACTCTATCTCTTAAATTTCTTCAAGTAGAAATTCTTCTCAAATTTAACGTCCCTCCTAAGGACGGAGAAACAGCTTTTACAGGTGTTGACTGCTAGGCGTCCAAGTCTGTTCTGATTAAACTTCGCGCCAATATCAAATCGAGACATAACTAATGCATCATTTCTAAAAATAGAAACCACGTGACACAAAATGGCTTCACCTAACCCAACTCCTACGCAAAATAATCCATGTGACCTTCAACCTGGCACGTAAGCCAACTGAAGGCCTTCACCGGTTTCAAACAAAGGGAAGTAACCAATGACCCACTGGAAAATATACCGAAATTTCCACAGTGTTAGAAAGAATAAAAATAATAAAACTGTTAGAAAGAATAAAAATAATAAAACTGTTAAAACTGTTAAAACGAATAAAATAATAAAAGTGCTAGAAAGAATATAAATACTAAAACTATTAGAAAGAATATAAATAATTAAACTGTTCGAAAGTATAAAAATAATAAAACTGTTAGAAAGAATATAAATAATAGAACTGTTAGAAAGAATAAAATAATAAAACTGTTAGAAAGAATAAAATAATAAAACTGCTAGAAAGTATAAAAATAATAAAACTGTTAGAAAGAATATGAATAATAAAACTGGTAGAAAGAATAAAATAATAAAACTGTTAGAAAGAATAAAATAATAAACTGTTACAAAGAATAAAAATACTAAAACTGTTAGAAAGAATATAAATAATAAAACTGTTAGAAAGAATATGAATAATAAAACTGTTAGAAAGAATAAAATAATAAAACTGTTAGAAAGAAAAATAATAATAAAACTGTTAGAAAGAATATAAATAATAAAACTGTCAGAAAGAATAAAATAATAAAACTGTTAAAAAGAATAAAATAATAAAAGTGTTAGAAAGAATAAAAATTGTAAAACTGTTTGAAAGAATAAAAAATTAAACTGTTAGAAAGAATATAAATAATAAAACTGTTAGAAAGAATAAAATAATAAAACTGTTCGAAAGAATAAAATAATAAAACTGTTAGAAAGAATAAAAATACTAAAACTGTTAAAAACAATAAAATAATATAAGTGTTAGAAATAATAAAAATAATTAAACTGTTCGAAGGAATAAAAATACTAAAACTGTTAGAAAGAATAAAAATAATAAAACTGTTTAAAAATAAAATACTAAAACTGTTAGAAAGAATAAAAATAATAAAATTGTTAGAAAGAATAAAAATAAAAAAAATATTAGAAAGAATAAAAATAATAAAAGTGTTAGAAAGAATGAAAATAATAAAACCGTTAGAAAGAATAAAATAATAAAACTGTTTAAAAGGATTAAGATAATAAAACTGTTAAAAAGAATAAATATAATAAAACTGTTAAAACGAATAAAATAATAAAAGTGTTAGAAAAAAATAAAAATAATAAAAATGTTAGAAAGAATAAAAATAATAAAATTGTTACAACGAATTAAATAATAAAAGTGTTAGAAAGAATATATATACTAAAACTGTTAGAAAAAATTTTAAAAATTAAACTGTTCGAAAGAATATAAATAATAAAGCTGTTAGAAAGAAAAATGATAATAAAACTGTTACAAAGAATAAAAATAATAAAACTGTTAGAAAGAATATAAATAATAAAACTGTTAGCAAGAATTAAAATACTAAAATTGTTAGAAGGAATAAAAATAATAAAACTTTTAGAAAGAATAGATTAATTAAACTGTTACAAAGAATAAAAATAATAAAAGTGTTAGAAAAAATAAAAATGATAAAAATATAAGAAAGAATAAAAATAATAAAACTGTTAAAAAGAATAAAAATAATAAAACTGTTAAAACGAATGAAATAATAAAAGTGTAAGAAAGAATAAAAATAATAAAACTGTTCGAAAGAATAAAAATAATAAAACTGTTAAAACGAATGAAATAATAAAAGTGTCAGAAAGAATACAAATAGTAAAACTGTTAGAAAAAATAAAAATAATTAAACTGTTACAAAGAATACAAATAATTAAACTGTTACAAAGAATAAAAATAAAAAACTGTTAGAATGAATAAAAATAATAAAACTTTTAGAAAGAATAAAAATAATTAAACTGTTAGAATGAATAAAAATAATAAAACTGTTAGAATGAATAAAAATAATAAAACTGTTAGAATGAATAAAAATAATAAAACTGTTCGAAAGAATATAAATAATAAAACTGTTAGAATGAATAAAAATAATAAAACTGTTCGAAAGAATAAAATAATTAAACTGTTCGAAAGAATCAAATAATAAAACTTTTAGAAAGAATAAATTAATTAAACTGTTACAAAGAATAAAAATAATAAAAGTGTTAGAAAAAATAAAAATAATAAAACTGTTAAAACGAATGAAATAATAAAAGTGTCAGAAAGAATACAAATAGTAAAACTGTTAGAAAAATTAAAAATAATTAAACTGTTACAAAGAATACAAATAATTAAACTGTTACAAAGAATAAAAATAAAAAACTGTTAGAATGAATAAAAATAATAAAACTGTTACAAAGAATAAAAATAATAAAAGTGTTAGAAAGAATAAAAATGATAAAACTGTTAGAAAGAATAAAAATAATTAAACTGTTACAAAGAATAAAAATAATAAAATTGTTACAAAGAATAACAATAATAAAACTGTTAAAAATTACACAAATATTTTTGAATAATTCAAATTTCTATAATTTCTAATATTTTTTGATAATACATAAATACACTCATGGTTGTGAATTATTCTCTCATGCAAATATTAAATAACATATTTTTCAACGAAATTTCACAAATATTTTTGAATAATTCAAATTTCTATAATTTCTAATATTTTTTGATAATACATAAATACATTAATTGTAGTGAATTATTCTCTCATGCAAATATTAAGTAACATATTTTTCAACGAAATTTCACAAATATTTTTGAATAATTCAAATTTCTATAATTTCTAATATTTTTTGATAATACATAAATACATTAATTGTAGTGAATTATTCTCTCATGCAAATATTAAGTAACATATTTGTCAACGAAATTTCACAAATATTTTTGAATAATTCAAATTTCTATAATTTCTAATATTTTTTGATAATACATAAATACATTAATTGTAGTGAATTATTCTCTCATGCAAATATTAAGTAACATATTTGTCAACGAAATTTCACAAATATTTTTGAATAATTCAAATTTCTATAATTTCTAATATTTTTTGATAATACATAAATACATTAATTGTAGTGAATTATTCTCTCATGCAAATATTAAGTAATATATTTGTCAACGAAATTTCACAAATATTTTTGAATAATTCAAATTTCTATAATTTCTAATATTTTTTGATAATACATAAATACATTAATTGTAGTGAATTATTCTCTCATGCAAATATTAAGTAACATATTTGTCAACGAAATTTCACAAATATTTTTGAATAATTCAAATTTCTATAATTTCTAATATTTTTTGATAATACATAAATACATTAATTGTAGTGAATTATTCTCTCATGCAAATATTAAGTAACATATTTGTCAACGAAATTTCACAAATATTTTTGAATAATTCAAATTTCTATAATTTCTAATATTTTTTGATAATACATAAATACATTAATTGTAGTGAATTATTCTCTCATGCAAATATTAAGTAACATATTTGTCAACGAAATTTCACAAATATTTTTGAATAATTCAAATTTCTATAATTTCTAATATTTTTTGATAATACATAAATACATTAATTGTAGTGAATTATTCTCTCATGCAAATATTAAGTAATATATTTGTCAACGAAATTTCACAAATATTTTTGAATAATTCAAATTTCTATAATTTCTAATATTTTTTGATAATACATAAATACATTAATTGTAGTGAATTATTCTCTCATGCAAATATTAAGTAACATATTTGTCAACGAAATTTCACAAATATTTTTGAATGATTCAAATTTCTATTATTTTAAATATTTTTTGCAATACATAAATACATTCATCGTAGTGAATTATTCTCTCATGCAAATATTAAGTAACATATTTTTCAAGAAATTTCACAAATATTTTTGAATGATTCAAATTTCTATTATTTTAAATATTTTTTGCAATACATAAATACATTAATCGTAGTGAATTATTCTCTCATGCAAATATTAAGTAACATATTTTTCAAGAAATTTCACAAATATTTTTGAATAATTCAAATTTCTATAATTTCTAATATTTTTTGATAATACATAAATACATTCATCGTAGTGAATTATTCTCTCATATAAATACTAAGTAACATATTTTTCAACGAAATTACACAAATATTTTTATTCGTGCTAGCTATAAAATGGTAAAAGCTAGATACAGATGGAAATTTACATACCCAGGTACTGTACAAAGACTGCTAAAAGAGCGAGTATAAACTAGTCTTTATTTATATTCTTATTGTTTTTTGGGTCTCCCGCCTTACATCCAGGTCGTAATGTATTAAAATAGACTTAATCTTTTTCGAAAACACCATCTTCCTTTTCTTTCGACTTTTTAATACGTATTTAAATGTATCGACAAATCAGCCAGCTTGTCCGTTAGATGTTGCATGATACAAAAAGCGTTGTATTATCTTTTATTGATAATGATTTACAGCAAGCCCTAAATACACTAGTCGTGGATTGTGTGCCGTCATCTGAAACGATAGTGTCACGGAATCTTGCAAAAATCTTGTGTGAAAAATGTATAGTAACCACAGAAGCCAGTTTTCTTACATTATAATATTTCTGGCCATTTAGTGTGAGTATCTACTACCACTAGATGTCCTGTTTACTCGACCTCCGAGGTGTATATGTATTCTGGAGCATGGCATCTCGGTTTGGGACCATGGATGGTTGAAATTTATAGATTTAAACAATTTTTTAAAAATTATTATCAACCCACAAACAAGGCATATTGCCACTGAGATGTAAGGGGCTTCTGTGATTAGGGGCCAGATTTAACAAAAGCGTCCTAAGTGAGGAGTTGTGTAGTAAGATGATTGTTCACATTACATTTAAATTTCTGCATGTTGGTACAGTCAGGGAAACAGGGAGCAGGGAGAGAATTACAAAGGCAAATTGTCTGAGGAAATAATCTATTAGAGTATAAAGTTTTCTGGCATCTGGGGAACTCTACAGTAAAGGGGTGGAATTTTGCTGCTTGTCGGGTTTGTCAGGTTGGTTTGGCTTATTTACGTTGAGGGCGTACAAGTTCCGTAAGTTCATTGGAGCACATTCCGTGGAAGTACTTGTAAAACAAGCACAGGGATGCAACATTGTGGCGATGAGACAAGGGCTGGAGTTTGAGAGCTGTAGACAGTAACTTTGCTTCCAGAGTGTAACTTCAGTATAATTTTATTAAATGTTCAATGTCTTCATCCATTTTGACCAATATGTATAACACCTCATTAAAGATTTCATCCTAGAAATTCCTTGATGTTTTATGTGAAATTCTTTTCACATATCTTTTATAACTGGCATCACAATTCTTTCTACGTACATAAGTCTGATATGTTCTCGACCATCGGTCCGACAGCGACATTGTTGCTCTCGAGCTGAGGTGTGGTCCTTTTAAGTCTCAGGAGATTCACCCTCCCAGGCTTCACCTTCTCTTTAAGAAAGCGTTAGTTTATCGCTAATCGGCTGAGGCGCCCCTATCTGGCATTTTTAGGGCAATAGTGAGCTAATCCTAGTGAATTAGCTTTACAACTTAACACCTGACCTTGTGTCTAACGTCCTGGTGAAGTAAATGAAATAAGTCTATCGGACCTTACCCGTGGTGGTGTTTTTCATACCAAGTCAAGGATACGCCCTTCGACAATCAGTTCAACAGAGTCTGGGTCATTTGATCTAGCTGCTCTCTTTTATGCCAGGCTGAGGTATGATTCTGTGCATTTCTAGAAGGTCAACCCTCCCTATGCTTTACCTTTTTCCACTTTGAGAAGAGGTTAGTTTATTGCTAATCGCCTGAGACGCCCCTACCGAGTAATACAGACAAGGCTGCTCAAGCATTTTTCTGGGTCAGATTACTCCTCCTCTTGAGCGCTGGCTTTTCAATCCCATCTTTTGACCTTGTGTCACATTTTCCCCGCGGTGGGAGGAAGATAAATACTAGTACATAAGTATTGCATAATGAGAATGAGTTACTTCCGGTCATAATGAGTTACTTCCGGTCATAATCTCTTTTTTTCTTTTCTTTTCTTCTTGATTTTTCATTTCTTTCCTCTCTCCCCCCACCGACTTCGTTCTTATTTATTTGTCTTATGGAAATCGCTCCAGACAAGGCATGAAGCCACTTGATGTGAGGAGCTAACAAGAACAAATATGATTATCACAAAGACAGGAGATGCCTATTGACCTTAGTCTTGAAAAGACCAATATTATAGGTAGGAAGAAAACAGTCAGCAGGAAGAGAGTTCCATAAGCCTGCGGTTCTTGGAAAGAAGCTACTGGAATAGGAAGCTGTATTACAATGAGGTATCAAAACAGTGAATTGATGGAGACCACTAGACCAACGAGTCAAACGAGCTGGAACAAAAGAAGCGGGGAATGAATCACATATTTTGAAGAACACATGCCATAATAGTATTTATAGAAAATGTTGTATTACTGGCAGTCCTCTCACTTTATTATTTATTTATTTATTTATTTATTTATTTTTTTTTAATTTTATTTATTTATTTATTGTCACTGAGACGTAAGAGGCGACTGTGATTAAGGACCATATTTATAGACGTCATTCTAAGTGCAGTAAAATGTTTGTTCACATTACATTTAAATTTCTGCATGTTGGTACAGTCAGGAAAAAGGGAGCGGGGAGGGAATTACAAGGGCAAGTGTTCCGAGAGTTTCCGGCATCAGCAGACCTCTACAATGAAAGTGTGGGATATTTTTTGCTAGTCAAGTGGGTGGAGGGTGGGGGGGATTTACTTATAATTATTATTTCCTGTAATATTACGGGCAGTTCTCTAACTGTATTGTTTGTTTTTTTAAAATAATTTTATTATTTTTTTTTTTAAATTCACCCCAAACAAGGCATATTGCTACTTGGACGTAAGGAGCTACTGTGATTAGGGGCCGGAATTATAGGAGGCATTTTAAGTGGATAGTTGTGCAATAAAATGTTTGTTCACATTACATTGAAATTGCTACATGTTGGTACAGTCGGGGTAACAGGGAACAAGGAAAGGATTCCAAGTGCAAGCAGTCCAAGAGTAGAAAGTTTTCTGGCATCTGGGGAACTCTACAGTGAAGGGGTTGGATTTTTCTACTAGTCGAGTAGGTCGAGGGTATTTATAATTTTTATTTGCTGTAATATTACGGCCAGTTCTCTCACTGTATTGTTTTTTTTTCTTTATTCACCCCAAACAAGTCATATTGCTACTGAGACACCGTGATTAGAGGCCAGATTTATAGGGGGTATTCTAAGTAGGAAGTTGTGCAGCAAGATATTTGTTCACATTACATTTAAAGTCGGTTGTATAATACATTTAAGGTGTCCTCTTGTGGTTTGCAGAATTTTGTATCAATCTAGGTAGCCCGTCTGTGTTAATCATTTTTTTAGATGATAGAAACTCTATTTTATAATTAGTGTCCAATAGAATACTTCCCCAGCTCTGCAGTTTATTTGCTGTCTGTGTGAGAACCCTTTTTTGTATACATACATGGACAACAATGAGAGTAGTAGTAGTACTAGTATTAATTCTCTACCAGGTATAAAACTATGAAACATTTTTCATAGCCAATATGGTGGCCAACGTTTTCTTTTGTATCTGACTGCAGTTTTTTTTTACAGATTCTATTAATGATATTAGATGTAAGGGGCTACTAAGGCCAGGCAAAAATCTAGGCCAAAAATACAGGTCACAACAAAAAATGGTCGTACAGTTACGGTCAAGAGAGCGAAAAAAGTGCACAAGTTTGTATCTATAACGAAAGAAAGAAATGACAGCATTTGTTTTAACAATCCAATTCCACTTGCCTACTAATATCTTATATTTCTGCGCAAACTTCAATTTGATCTAAATTTTTTTAATTACGTATAAATTGATGTTGCTGTTAAAGAATTGGTTACTGTGTATTCAAAAGACGTTTGTTCTGACTTTCCAGCAGAATTTCGACAATTTACGTGCTGGTATAAAGAACAGAGACACAATGATGAAGGATCAAGTGCTGAGGAAATGTTTCAAATGCTTCACATTTCTGGTGTCTATCAAGCATGTCCAAATACTGAACTAGCTCTGTGGATCTACTTCTGTCTGATGGCAACGAATTATTCAGGAGAACGCTCATTTTCACAATTGAAAAGAATTAAAGATGTAAAACGATTCTATTTTAAATTTTACTTTTCTTCTTTTTGTCGACAAGTCCAAAATACCTGTATTTTCACTATTTCAGGCCACTTGTTAAAAATGTGCCTTAGGGCCAGCAATGCCTTAATCCGTCACTGAATTAGGGGCCATACCTACAGGACCATCCTAAGTGGGAAGTTGTGCAGCAAGATGTTTATTCACATTTCCCTATAAATATCTGCATGTTGGTACAGTTAAGGAAACAGGGAGTAGGGAGATTATTCCAAACGCAGGCAGTTCGAGAGTAGAAAGTTTTCCGGCATCAGGGGATCTCTACAGTAAAGGGGTGAGATTTTTCTGATAGTCGAGTCGATCGGGGTATTTACGTTTAGGGGGTACAAGTGCAGTAAGTTCGTCAGAGTTCATTCCGTGGAAGTACTTATAAAACAAGCACAGGGATGCAGTATTGTGGCGATGGGACAGGGGCTAGAGCTTGGTAGACAGTGTGGGACTTATTTGGTTTTATTATATCACGGACAGTTTTCTCACTGTATTGTTTTTTATTTATTATTTATTTATTGTCACTGAGACGTAAGGGGCTATTGTGATTAGGGGCCTGATTTATAGAGGCCATTCTAAGTAGGGAGTCGTGCAGCAAGGTGTTTGTTCACATTACATTTAAATTTGGTTGTACAATACATTCATTAATTTGTTTTCGGCTCTCAATGCTGTTCAGCTTCTATTAATGATATTCGTCTAGTTTTGTCCTTCCTCATATTTATGTCGTATCGCAGCTTGAATACCTGACTCACTTGCATCTGCTGCAACAACAATCTCTAATTTAATGTCAAACCGAGCAGGTGACATGTCCGATGTTAGGACATTTTTATTCTTTTCAAAAACACTTTGACATTTATTTTACAAATCTCATTGAATTTCTTTCTTTAGCAACTTATTCGGTTCTTGTTCCTTAAAAGTCTGAAAAAAATTTTTTTCTGTCTTCTCATAATAGAGAGGTAATTAAGGGGCAATAACTCTGAATTGGAATTTTGAGTCTGATTTTCTCTGTATTATCTGACAACTTTGATTTTATATTAAATTGCGATAATGGATTTGATTTGTTCAAGTTTGAAGATGTGCTGTATTTTACTTCCGAAAAAGCGAAACAAATTGATTTCTTGCAAGCCCATGGGCTTATTTCTGGCGAAGAAACCTGCAGTTGTGGGAATAATATGAGACTTGTGCCATCAACCCTGAAAACAAAAAAACTATTTAAATTTTCCTTGCTGAATTTCGTTCAGTGATTTCATTCATTACTAAAATCAAATTTAATCAAAATAAATTCTAAAATTTACCATTATTGTATTCTTTTACGTTCATTTATTAATAATTAATTTCCAGATAATTACTTTCGATGTAATATCAGCAGTTGAATAGAGTTATTGCCCCTTAACTACCTCTCTATTATGATAAGACAGAAAAAAATTTTTTTCAGACTTTTAAGGAACAAGAACCACTTATTCAAATGTTCATTAATTCATGCATGTTTGGTATATATATATATTTCATTTATTATTAAAGCTGCAGAATACGCACTATCATGGCTGAGTGTCCTCCGAGCCTTACGACCTTGGACCAAAGTGTTCGCTTGGATTATGTTTATATTCTTCCATTCACAAACGTTGTCTACCCATCTTTCTTTTTTTTTTGTCTACCTTTCGACAATTGTAATATGCGTTCAACGCATATTTCGCATAGTACTACACTGAAACGCTTAACGTGGCCAAACACTCTCAAGACTTTACATTTGATGGCAGAGGACATTGACGGGATGCCAGTGAGTTTCCGCAACTCTGCGATACTGATGTGATCAGATAAATTATGGTCAGTAATTAGAAAACCTTAAAAATGCTTGTAACTTTGTTGCATTTGTTGGAGAGGGCTATTATTGCTATCGATCTTGGCGGATCTGGTCGTGTTCCGTTCACATCGATAATTTCTTCTACATATTTCATTCTGGACAAAAACAAGTAAAAGTTTTCTTTTTCATCATCGTCGTCGTCGTCGGTTTAATGTCCGTTTTACATGCTGGCATATGTTGGACGGCTTTCAGCACTTGGCTTCCAAAACAACCTATCTCTGTCCAGGTTTTTATTTATCCCTCTTTCTCTCAAGTTCATTCTTATCACTTCCTCCCATGTTCTCCTTGGCCTTTGAACCTGCTACCTCAACTGTTCTACATCTGCTAACCCAAAAACTCTCATCCATTCTCTCAACATTAAAGTCTCCTGTTCTGCACACATATCCCGATACTGTTTAGATGTAATCTTTTCCTAAGGTAATCAGAACTAAGGCTTTTATTCAAAGGTTTTATTAATTCATGGAAGTTAAGATATATGTACACATGATGGTAATTAGAAAACCTGTAAACTGCTGTCTGTGGATGGTATATATGTATTAAATTTTATTTTTCAATTTTGGGTAAGTGTATTTCTTTGACTTGTGGTGGATGGCCGATATTATTTTCAAATAGAGCAGCAGTAGCAGCAGCAACAACAACAACAATAAAAATAATAATAATAGCAAACACAACAACAATAATAATAATAATAATAATAACAAAAATATTAATAATAATCATAATAATAATAACAACAACAGCAATGATAATAACAACAACAATAATTATAACAACAACAACAGCAACAACAGTAATAATAATACTAATAATAATAACAACAAAAAAACAACAACAATAATAATAATTATAATAATAGCAAAAGCAATAATAACAATGTTGGATAATGGCCCTGTGGGGTCGGACGCATCTTGAAGTGGACGCATGTGTGAAGGATCGTTTGGTTTGGCTTGCGCGATTTAGTGTGGGTGTACCCGTACAGTCGAGTGCAAAATAAACTGGTTCTCAAAGTCAGAGCTCACAAGCGTTGACAGGGTCACCACGTTGACGAGACCTCAAGTCAAGGGTCAAGGTGCACCTGCGCATAGGGGCTCTGTAACGTCACGGGCTTTTGTGTGGGAAGGAGAGTTTTGCCAGTCTGGTTAGTGGAAGCAAATCGAACAGACGTTTTTCTCTGTGTAGTCCGAAATGAAAAATGGGAATTTATTTCCCTAAGAGAATACAGGCATGAGATTCCTTCTTCTCCTCCCCCCCCCCCCCTCCTCGAATGGCTAAGGACCTAAGCTAGGAATTAACTACGATAAAGTAGTAATTTGGTCTTTCCCTCGACGTTAGTGAAGCATCTCCAGCGGCGACGATAACTGACGCCTGAAATAAAAGAATCAAAAGTTTAAAAGATTGTTTGTCTCGTGAAAAGTGGTATGAAGGGTTTTGTTGCAGACACAGCACACGACATCGAGACACACCCCTCCACCCGACGAAAGAAGAAAAGGTACGAGAAACTAGACGACATCGAGACGACATCCCTTCACGCGACGAGGAAAGAGAGATGGTACGAGAAATTAAAAGGTATGCAACATATACATTTTTGGTGCTAAAAATGACCAGTTGTTTAAGCGAGAACTACCACGGCCCATTCCGGAACAGGTATACAAAGCGAGAACTGCCACGGCCCATGCAACAACAACAACAACAACAATAATAATAATAGTAATAATAATAATAACAGCAACAACAATAATAACAGCAATAATAATAATAATAATAATAATAATAATAATAATAATAATAATAATAATAATAATAATAATAATAACAACAACCACAACAGCAACAACAGTAATAATAATACTACTGTTATATTATCAATGAAAATTATCGCCACGAAAAGTCTCTTAGACGCTTCTCGAAATACGTAAGTTTAGAAGCGTTTTAAAACTTTTTCGTTAAGGCATTTTTAACACTCGGGTTTTTAACACTAATTTTACCATTACTTTTTTTTTCATTATTTTCTTCTTTCTTTCTGCATCCGTGGAAACCTCGGTTCGCTTCAAATGTTCATGCTTAAACAACTGGTCATTTTTAACACCAAAAAGGGATATATTACATATACATTTAATTTCTCGTACCTTCTCTTCCTCGTCGCGTGGAGGTGCGCCGTCTGGATGTCGTCTAGTGGTTGAGTTCTTTCTTCGTTTTTTGTACTGCTGTGAACATCGCCGTCCGCTATGTCTACAACAAAAACCTCCCCAACAAAATTCACGAGGCAACAATCTTTTACTTTGATTTGTTTATTTCAGGCGTCAGTTACTGTCGCCGCTAGAGATGTTTCACTAACGTTGAGGGAGAGACCAAATCACTACTCTATCGTAGTTAATTCCTAGCCTAAGTCCTTAGCCATTCAAGGAGGGAAGAGGGAGAAGGAATCTCATGCCTGTATTTTTTTAGGGAAATAAATCCCCATTTTTCATTTCGGACTACATAGAGAAATACGTCTGTTCGGCTTGCTTCCAAAACCCAGACTCCCAAAACTTCGTTTCCCACACAAAAGCCCGTGACGTCACAGAAACCCTATGCGCAGGTGCACCTTGACCCTTGATCTGAGGTCTCGTCAATGTGGTGATCCTGTCAACGCCTGTGAGCTCCGACTATGAGAACAGCTTTATTCTGCACTCGGTTGTACGGATTCACCCGCACTAAATCGCGCAAGCCAAACCAAACGATCCTCCACACATACGTCCGGCCTCATAATAATAATAACAACAACAACAATAACAATAATAACAACAACAACATCAATAATAATAATAACAACAAAAACAACAATAATTATAATAATAATAATAATAGCAACAACAATAATAATAATAATAATAATAATAATAATAACAATAATAATAATAATAATAATAATAACATCAATAATAATAATAACAACAAAAACAACAATAATTATAATAATAATAACAACAACATCAATAATAATAACAATAACAGCAATAATAACAACAAAAACAACAATAATTATAATAATAATAATAATAATAACAATAACAACAATAATAATAATAACAACAACAACAATAATAATAATCATAATAATAATAATAACAAAAACAACAACAAAAACAATAATAATAATAATAATAATAATAATAATAATAATAATAATAATAATAATAATAATAATAATAATAATAATAACAACAACAACAACAAAAACAACAAACTTCTTTGGGACATGCGCATACAGACTGATAGGCTTCTTGAACATTCCAACCCCGACTTAATTTTTCTAAACAAAAGCAAGAAAACTTGCTTAATCATTGCTATATCTAGCCCCTTTGATGGCAGAGTGCAGGAGAAAGAACACAAAAAAATAAATAAATATCAAGATCTGAAATGGGAATTAGTTCGACTATGGAAATGTAAAGAAGTAAAGGTGATTCCCATTGTAATTGGAACGCTTGGAACCATAACGAAAAGCCACCATAAATGGCTTAAACAGTTTGATGAGACTGTTGCAATACCCGTTCCTTCGGGGGACCCGGTAGCATCAAACAAAACTCAACGATAGAGACAAGCACGTGCTCGAGAAACTCTGTTTCTTTATTCTTCACCACCAGCTAGTGTAAGTTGGGTATATACACATATATATAATTAAATATTTCTTTGTTAGCAAAAGTCCATTGGAATTATTGTTATTTCCCTTGTCTTACAAAGAAACCTCTTTCTTTACCTTGACGGCGGTTGATTTCCGACTCTACCCAACGAAGGTTATTTTCACGAAAACCAGGCAGAGTTTTATTTACTCCTCCCCAGGAGTTAGGCACAAGGCCAGTTTTATCTTACTCCCACAAGTAAGATGTGACCCAAGATCGGGTCGAGAAAGTGGGGTTTGAAAAGCCAGCGCTCGAGAGGTGAGCACTCTGGCCATTTAAAAATTGCCTGGGCAGCCCCGTCGGCATTCCCCGGTAGGGGCGCCTCAGACAGTAAGCAATAAACTTACTCCTCCCCAAAGAGGGGAGGCAAAGCCTGGGAGGGTGGACCTCCTAGAACTGCACAGGACAGGCGTGCAGTATCCATCGGAACAGATACTACACTTTGATCTTAGCCAAAAGGCCAAGAAATGGACGTCAGAGTGATTTTTTTTTTTTTTTTTTTGACATCAGAGTGATTTACCTTCCAAACTAGAGGGAAACACGACAATACGTTCTGTAGCAGTATGCTCCCGGAATCTAGGGAAGGCTTGTGATCGACACGCCAGTTGTTTACGGCAGTTCAGCCGTTGTGGGGGTACCTCTCTTCGGGGCTGACCCACGAGAAGTGTTTCTCTTTATCCTCCCAACTTGATCTCTGCTACGTAAGCGCTCCGTCTTCCTTCGTTTAAAACCGCCATTTTAATTTCTGACTTTGCATTCCGGGTGCCTTCTTCTTCTGGCCTCGTGCACCTGACTCTTTTAAAGGTTACCGAATCGTTTTTTTTTTTACGACGTCATACTCCGAAATGAACTCGTCGCCCTCACACACCTGGGCTCATTCAAAGGTCACCGATTCATTTCCGTTGTTCTTTTAGCCTAATTGACAATCTATCTAGTTTTCGGCTTTTCTTCATTATTGCGGGGTCATGCCCTTAGTCTCCCTGTGACGTCTTATGCGTTATTACTGAAAATGCCTGCATCATCATCATCATCATCATCATCATCATCATCATCATCATCATCATCATCATCATCATCATCGTCATCGTCATCATCATCATCATCATCATCATCATCATCATCATTATTATTATTATTATTATTATTATTATTATTATTCAACAACAACAACAACAACAACAGTAATAATAATAATAATAATAATAATAATAATAATAATAATAATAATAATAATAATAATAATAATAATAACAATAACAATAACGATAACGATAATAATAATAATAATAATGATAATGATAATGATAATGATAATAATAATAATAATAATAATAATAATAATAATAATAATAATAATAATAATAATAATAATAATAAATATTAACTGGACCTAAATTTTAAATTCGCTCACTTCTTTCGTGTGATTCTGGTGTTGGCATTAGTTTCGCCGATGGTTTATAGTAAGAAATATTTCTGGAAAGAAAGACATCGGGTACTTACGGGAAGGACGACGAGAAGGTTGCCAACATCCCTAAGTGAAAGTAGTACTGTAGAACTGACTGGATTCGAACTTGGAACAGCCAGGTCTTCAGTCCGTGTCGATATCAACTTAACCACCGTCACCTCCCGATTTGCTCACTAAAATCTGTTTAAAAGCTAAAGTGGTTGACCATAGCTGAGGGCGTCCTGAAGACTTCATTTTCATTAGCTACGACACCGATGTGTAGGGGGGGGGCGTCACTCTTTTCCCAGGATTGCTCCACTTACCCTTGATCCTCACCTTATAATGCTGAGTGTTTAGCAAGGGGGCATCAAGTACCCTTTTCTAAGTCTTTGGCATGACTCGATCGAGGTCTCCGATTAGCGAACACTCTAACCATTATGTCAGATAGGCCGGTATACCGTTTAATAGACGTTGTTACATTTGTTACAGAGGGCGTATCTCGTATTACTTTTGATCTTGGCGGATCTGGTGGTCGTCTCCCGTTCACATCGATAATTTCTTCTACGTATTTCACTCTGAACAAAAAACAGTAAAAATGTTTCTTTATTGATCTAACTAGTCTTGAGAAACTGCAATTTTTTTTTTTTTCATTAAACTATAATAAACATATTTTGGGCATCTTTTACGAGACTCAGCAGAGTAAAAACGCTAAAAAAACAAATATACAACAAATAAAAGTAACTGTAAGCTGTAAAAGTTAGTTTCAAACTTGCATGTGCTATTTGTTTGTATTTTAAACCCGTTTGAAGTGCTATTTATTAGAAATTTATGTTCGACAGACGGTTTTCGAAAAATTCAAAATGGCCGCTCTACGTAATAATATAGAGGGGCTGGCCGCCATTTTTCTTTGAGAAACTAGATGTTTTAAAAAACAAGAAATTTTTTTTAACATCTAATAAAAAGCCATTTATACTACGTAAAAATACAAACAAATTACATAGGTAAGTAGAAAAATGTCTATTCTAGACATAAGTCAACTTTACTTGTTGCAAATTTATGTTTTTAAACTCTTTCTCGTTCTTTTTTTGGACCCCGTTCGCCTCTGCTAAGTGTCGTAACATATACCCCATATTTTTTCTAAAACACAAACAAACATTGTATATATTATTGTCCTATAAGTTGTTTTGAAATAGCGCCGGGTGGCATTTTTTAGGATTCCCTTAAAGTTACTAGTAGACCAGATCCATCACATGACATACAAGCTGGTACATAATAGAATAAAGGAATAATAGAATGAGCGACATAATCATTCTCTTATTCTCTAACACAAACAACAATGATTAAGCGTAATGTTTGTTTCTAAAAATTATCCTTATTTTCTCTTTCAGTTGAAAAACTAAAATTATTTGTATATTTAATAAACCAAATAAATAAAAAATGATTTGTAAATTTAATTAAACAAATAAATAAAAAATGATTTGTATATTTTATTAAACAAATAAATAAAAAATGATTTGTATATTTTATTAAACAAATAAATAAAAAATGATTTGTATATTTAATTAAACAAATAAATACAAAATGATTTGTATATTTTATTAAACAAATAAATAAAAAATGATTTGTAAATTTAATTAAACAAATAAATACAAAATGATTTGTATATTTTATTAAACAAATAAATAAAAAATGATTTGTAAATTTAATTAAACAAATAAATAAAAAATGATTTGTATATTTTATTAAACAAATAAATAAAAAATGATTTGTACATTTTATTAAACAAATAAATAAAAATGATTTGTAAATTTAATTAAACAAATAAATAAAAAATGATTTGTATATTTAATTAAACAAATAAAAAAAAAAATGATTTGTAAATTTAATTAAACAAATAAATAAAAAATGATTTGTATATTTTATTAAACAAATATATAAAAAATGATTTGTAAATTTAATTAAACAAATAAATACAAAAATGATTTGTATATTTTATTAAACAAATAAATAAAAAATGATTTGTAAATTTAATTAAACAAATAAATAAAAAATTATTTGTATATTTAATTAAACAAATAAATAAAAAATGATTTGTAAATTTAATTAAACAAATAAATACAAAATGATTTGTATATTTTATTAAACAAATAAATAAAAAATGATTTGTAAATTTAATTAAACAAATAAATAAAAAATGATTTGTATATTTTATTAAACAAATAAATAAAAAATGATTTGTATATTTTATTAAACAAATAAATAAAAATGATTTGTATATTTTATTAAACAAATAAATACAAAATGATTTGTAAATTTAATTAAACAAATAAATAAAAAATGATTTGTATATGTTATTAAACAAATAAATAAAAATGATTTGTATATTTTATTAAACAAATAAATAAAAAATGATTTGTATATTTTATTAAACAAATAAATAAAAATGATTTGTATATTTTATTAAACAAATAAATACAAAATGATTTGTAAATTTAATTAAACAAATAAATAAAAAATGATTTGTAAATTTAATTAAACAAATAAATAAAAAATGATTTGTATATTTTATTAAACAAATAAATAAAAAATGATTTGTATATTTTATTAAACAAATAAATAAAAAATGATTTGTAAATTTAATTAAACAAATAAATAAAAAATGATTTGTATATGTTATTAAACAAATAAATAAAAAATGATTTTTTTATTTAATCAAACAAATAAATAAAAAATGATTTGTATATTTAATTAAACAAATAAATAAAAAATGATTTGTATATTTTATTAAACAAATATATAAAAAATGATTTGTAAATTTAATTAAACAAATAAATACAAAAATGATTTGTATATTTTATTAAACAAATAAATAAAAAATGATTTGTAAATTTAATTAAACAAATAAATAAAAAATGATTTGTATATTTTATTAAACAAATAAATAAAAAATTATTTGTATATTTAATTAAACAAATAAATAAAAAATGATTTGTAAATTTAATTGAACAAATAAATAAAAAATGATTTTTTAATTTAATTAAACAAATAAATAAAAAATGATTTGTATATTTTATTAAACAAATAAATAAAAAAAAGGTTTGTTTATTTAATTAAACAAATAAATGAAAAATAAATAAGCATAATTTTTGTAATGTAATTTAATTTTCTTACATCTTTTGTATGCTGATTGCGGGTCTTGCTTTGCATAAGAACATCATCCAGATTTGCTTGTGCACAATCGAAACCGGCAGCGTGTCCATAATCTGTTGGAAAATGCTTGGTGTTACATTTTTTTAATGTGTGTGAAAGGTGATAACGTACGTACGAACATGAAATGCCTTAGTGTATTATGATGTAGATAGTTTTGAGTACTCTTCATCTACTTGTATTTATAGGTAAGCACCGAAAAAATCCAATTTAGGAAAAGATTGACCAGCATTTAATTTGGTAAAAAATTGTTCTAGATTTGGTAATAGTAATATTATTTCACATTTTCATTTGATAAGTAATAGTAATATTATTTCACATTTTCATTTGATCCGTTGAAAAGTAATAGTAATATTATTTCACATTTTCATTTGATCCGTTGAAAAGTAATAGTAATATTATTTCACATTTTCATTTGATCCGTTGAAAATTTGCACTTGTGCAGGGTTTTTTCTTTTTTAAATTTTGACTTCAGAATAGTTGACATTTTTTCCAGTCTGTATAATTTCTTATTAATTGGTTCTAATGCTGCAAGCTGTAGACTTCTTTTTTGTTGCTCCAGTCTCTTTTACTTCAATTTTTTGTAATTTAGTAATCAGTTCTCAGCTGTCTGACCAATTGAGTGTGAACTAAAGAAACTGAGATAGAAGCTAGAGAGTTGGTTTATAAGCAGACTGGGATGCTCCATTATGCTTAGATAAGCAAGTTCATTTTTGTGTTCTGATTCGTTGCTATTCCATGAGTAGATAACCTCTTGTATGAATATTGCTTCATTCAAGCAAGAATTTTCCTATCAACCAGACGGCAGTTGAAGTCCTTATGTCGGTAAGTCTTCATTAGATTCTATACAAATTTAGCTTTTATTTTTATGAATCTCCTTAGATTTTCAAAGAAAATTTTTTTTTTGTTTTGTTATTTTTTTAATCTTTCGCTTTCCGTATTAGCAGTGACGGACATAATATTTATTTTGTTGCAGAATAAGTTAAATTGGAGGTCCCGTAGATCAAATAATGCAATCCAATATGTTCCCATCAAATTAGGTATATTCTTTAATACAAACGTTTTTTTGTTTGTTTGTTTGTTTTACCAATAAAAGAAATGTCGCAAGTTAATTAACCCGTAATGTTCAATTTTTTCCCCTTAAATCTCACAAGAATTTTTTCCCCGGACTTAATAAACTGCCTTTTATTTATCAATGTCTGTTCATTGGTAAAGGTAATATCAGACTCTGTAATCAATTTATGAATAGTTAATCGAGCAGTTAGTTTATAAGGGTTTTTTTTTTTCCTTGTAAAAATATGTAAAAAAATAACATTCCGCCATTTTTAGTGTTTCTTTCCAGTTTAATATTTGCTACTATTAGCTGACCGAACAACATACTTACAATAATCTGAACCTTTCCGCTACCAATAAGAAAAATAAATAAGTCAAGGTAAAGTATTAAAATAAGTAATAACCGCTTTTTTTTTTACCAATAAAAGAAATGTTGCACGTTAATTAACCCATGAAGTTCAATTCCTTCTCTTAAACACCACAAACATTTTTTTAGGAGCTAATAAACTGGGTTTATCCATTTCTGTCTATGTCTGTTCATTGATAATGGTGATATAAGAATCTGTAACCAGTGTATGAATAGTTAATCAAGTAGTTAGCTTATGAGGGTTTTTTTTTCTTTTTCATAACTAAAATAAAGTTAATTGTATAAGACCAGTTAATAGAGTATTGATTTACTCCTCTCCAGGAGTTAGGCACAAGACCAGTTTTTTTTTTATCTTACTCCCACAAGTAAGATGTGACCCAAGGTCGGGTCGGGAAAGTGGGGTTTAAAAATTGCCTGGGCAGTCCCGTCGGCATTCCCCGGTAGGGGCGCCTCAGGCAGTAAGCAATAAACTTACTCCTCCCCAAAGAGGGGAGGCAAAGCCTGGGAGGGTGGACCTCCTAGAACTGCACAGGACAGACCCATAGACCGGCGTAAATGAAGCCCCGAAGGCCAAGACAATACCAGTCTATGGGGTGCAGTATCCATCGGAACAGATACTACACTTTGATCTTAGCCAAAAGGCCAATGCTGGTTAACAAGGCATAGTTCGTAATAGCAGCAGCGTAAAAGGAGAATAAGAAATCAGAAGAAAAAAAAGACATGGCACAAGTCTGGTCATCTGTGAAGAAGGAAAAATTTTAAATACAATTAAGAAAAAATCTCGTATTGAAAATTTTTTAATTATTATTATATACTAGCAGGGTTACCCGACGTTTCTCGGGCACGAATATAAGATAGCATCAGATGCAACAGTATATAAAGGAGAGTTTACTTTACTCTTATTGTCTGCTTGACTGCACAAAAGTGGCGACGGCGACGACGACGATTCGCATGAACGAATGCAGGGAAAAGTATATATTTTTATCACTTCACAAAAGTGATGAAAAATCCGCATGAACAAACTGACAAAATATTCACAGAATCAGGGAAACATGGAAGAACTAAAAACTGGCATGATCCAAATGTAGGAACTACAGAAACGATAATGACAACAACAACAGCAGCAGCAGCAACAGCAGCAATCTTTGGAATTGTTATTAAATAAAATGTCCAAGGGAAAAAAAGGTCAGATTTATTTGTTCCAGATGTTGTCGCTAATACAATCCAGACAGAGGAATAACATTCTCAGATTATTATAGAAGAATCAAAGGAATCTTGGAAAAGGATATTTTGCACAGGAATGATGACAAAATAATCGATTATTATCAATAACACTGTCTCTTTCAGAATATGAAAAGTATGTGAATTTTATTTTACCAAAAAATCCAGGTAAGATAAATGTTGATGAAACTAGTTGAAATACCAATCTATGCCGGGTTTCTTAACTTTTCTTGAATTTTATTGCGAAGACTAAAAGTTAAGAACATCTGTAAGCATGCATTAGGTGGCATGTTTAGTGTTGCATGTTTTCAGTGCATGTGAATAGCAGATTTGCTATGAGTGAGAGGGCCAAGAGAAGAGGGGCACAGAAGAAATTGAAAATGTCTCTGATTTGAATTCCAGACACCCAAAATTTTATTTCTCTTCGGAAATAAAGTAATGTCTCTTTAAACGTGGATTCATACTCAGAGCAATCTATCTGAGAAAAATAATGTTCATAGATTGTCTGGAGATAGGCCCTTTTGAGTGGACACTGGTTGGCTGTTATCTTCAGTGGATATCTTGAGTAGTCAGGTTTTGGATGACTGAGAAATACCGGAATCTAAGATTTCCGGTCAAAAGTAAATATATTCTAGCCTATGGGCAAGGGAGGGCAGTTAGAACTGGCACTCCGGGCGGGAGGTAGTCATTTAGAGTTGGACGTCTGAGAGTCAGTTGGTTTTGTGTGCCTCTCAGAGAGAAGTCGGCTCTTAGGCTCTAAACAAAGAGATTTGTGTTTTGATTTGGTCGGGCAAAAATCTCATTTTGCAAGTCTGCTATTCAACCTCATAGTACTGACTAAAGTAATCATTTTTAACAGTAAATTGTTGCAATAAGTTAAAAGTTTGTTTTAGGGACTGGTAACTCTGATCTCTATACAATCAAAAGGAGTAGGGGGAGATAAATCTGTGTCCTTATTTCTACTAGCATGTTGTCTTGCATATTCACTATTTCATGAACTAATTTTCTCTTTTGTCTTTTAAGAATTTAAATTTGAAAATAGGCAAAATGCCTTTAAAATCACGTATAATATTTTTTTTTTATTAAAAATCATTCATTTTTTTTTTTTTTTTTTACTTTATCTTAAATTTTTCGGATAAAATATCCTTCATCAGAGATCGAAAGTGTTTCATAACAAATGTAAAGGTATTAGTTTTGTTTTTGTTTTTTTTATAATTAGTAAAGTCCTTTCTTCTTGGTGTTATCAAAGTGTCTTTTAAGAATTTAAATCTGAAAATAGGGAAATTGCCCTTG
The DNA here is from genome assembly GCA_963556195.1 of Sepiola atlantica. NCBI lineage: Eukaryota > Metazoa > Mollusca > Cephalopoda > Sepiida > Sepiolidae > Sepiola > Sepiola atlantica. The sequence continues at coordinate 13,435,744 of OY744550.1, read as the reverse complement.
AAACTACGTTAGGAGGCAAATAGTTTTTTTTATTAAAAATCATTAATTTGTTTTTCTTGACTTAAAAGATGCTTTCAAAAAAGAACTTCTTCCATTTTAAATACATTACTAGCAGCCACATACTTCTAAAATCATTTCCATAACAATGGATGGAACCTTCAATAACACCAAGAAGAAAGGACCCTACTACTAATCAGGGAAACAGGGAGCAGGGAATGAATTCCAAAGGCAGGCGGTTCAAGGAAATAAGCTATTAGAATAAAAAAAAATCTTCCAGCATAGAGAAACCTCTACAGTGAAGGGATGGGATTCTGCTGCTAGTCGGTTGGGTTGGGGGTATTTACGTTGAGGAATATAAATGCAGTAACTTAAACGGGGAATATTTCATGGAAGTATTTGTAAAACAAGCACAGGGAGGCCACACTGACTCAACAAATCATTTCTAATAATCACACCACAAAATATTTTTACATATATCAAGTTTCAAATTTGAAATCTGAAACAATCGTACATCAGCATTTGCATAATTTGAAACAATCATGCAAATGCTACAAATAATCATTTGCTGGAGGATTCTTCCAATTAAAAACGCACTCTCACCAGCTACAAGTCAACTTTTAGCTGGTGAGAGTGCATTTTTAATTGAACAGAGATACGTACTAATTTACCAAACATTACATCCAAATAAAAGCAGTAATAACAACAACAACAACAACAACAACAACAATGATAATAATAATAATGTTAACAAGAAGGAAAGAAACTGCCAAATCGTAGATGTTGCCGTCCCAGCTGACCACAGGGTGAAGACAAAGGAGATAATTTCTACTAACGATTAACTTGGATTGGTATGGTGGCCCTTTTCTTTAATAAACAGATGGGATTAACCCTCCACACCAGTCACTTTTACACCGCCCTCAAAATTTTATTTTTAGAGATTCAACAATTTCGTTAATTTCACAATTCATCGTCAATTATTTGGAAAGATTTGTATTTGTTTTGTCATTTTTTCATTAATAAATATTTAAAAAGTTAAAAACAATTATTTATTAATAAATAAAGAGAATTCAAACATGACATTTTCTTTCAAAATTGAATTATATTTATTTATTAATAAATAATTGTTTTAACTTTTTTTTCTAATGAATAAATTGTCAGTGTAGTCATTGACTTTAATTTACTTTTTCACACTTAAAATAAAAAAATACACTTTATTTTAAAAAGAATTAATGTACGTTAAGAATAAATCGAATAACTAAAGTGTTTGATCATCAAGTAAAAAAATTATAAAATTGACGCTGTAAAAATAATTTTTAACATTTAAAAAAAGTTTTATTTCAAATTCTAAGGAAAAACATTGGTAAATAGACGTCATCAATAATTTAAGAATTAAAAACTAATACCAAGTTAAATATGAATCTTTTTAGTTAAAAATAAATAAAATCTTAATTGCGTACATTCACAAATATTTTACAGTTTTATTTCAATATTTTAGTATTATTTCAATATTTTACAGTTTTATTTCAAATTCTAAGGAAAAACATTGGTAAACAAGCGTCATCAATAATTTAAGAGTATTTCTGAATTAAAAACTAATACCAAGTTAAATATGAATCTTTTTAGTTAACAATAAATAAAATCTTAATTGCGTACATTCACAAATATTTTAATTCAATAAGCATTTCCTTTTTTATTACAACAAAATAAGGGTACTTAAATTAATTAAATTTCTTTATAACCTTAAAAAGAAACTATTACAAAACCATTTTTATATATAAAGTTAAAACTTATAAACAGAAATATTATGACATTTTTGTCTTCCATATATTCTCATAGCGATAGTCAATTGGTAAACAAAGTCGTTTACGGATTGAGTGAATGCCGGATTTGACTAAACTATGACTTTTGAGGGGGTAATTTTGCTAATTTTTAGTAAAACGTAGGATTTTTTTTTTAATTCAGTATCTTATGACTTTAATTTAATAATTATCTTTGAAATAGTTCCCAAAAACTTATATTTATCTTTCAAGGGATTTTTACAAAGTTCAAAATTCACTGAATTTTTTTTTTTTTTTTTAGCCGTCATGATAACATATTTCATTATAATTTCTTTTTCACACGTAAATATACAGTTTTTCCTTTTAGAGATTAAGTTTAGACTTTCATCTTTCAAACACAATCAAAGTTTACACGGAAACTAATTAAATAATTAATGATAAGCGCTTTTTAATAAGGATAGTCCGTACAAGAGACGGCCATTTTTGCACGTACCTACTGCTAGGGAATAGGTGTTCTTGGGGATGAGGTTTGGTGTTGAGTAAATCCTTAATTGTTTTAGAGGTTGGTGTTACTATTTTTACGTCAGATTTAATTGTTTTTGTAAGGAAATATATGTGGGATTATTTGGGAGAAATATGTAAGATTTGTTTTTAGCAATCAAGTTGGTGTTATTTGTGCTGATGATGTAGTTATGAGGGGACATTTTTGTAGTGTTAGTCAGTTTTTTGTTGTGGATATTAAAAACTTTGCATTTAGAGTTTTGAATGAAAAATAGAGGATATTTTAAAGCTGTGTAAGTGTTCTGAATATAAGTTTCTTCATTGCGGAGGTAAGCGGAGCTGTAAATTCTAAGAACCCTGAAGAACGAGCCTATGATCATTCCCGATTTCATTCTGCTGTTGTGGTCGGAGTAAAAATGTATAGGATCATTTTTATTCGTTGGTTTTCTATAGACTGATAAGTTTAGGCCGTTTGGGGTGTTGTGGAGAGTGATATCAAGGAAGTTGAGGATGTGATTATTTTCTAATTATTAAATTATGACATTTAATCACAGTGTTCTGTAGGGTTCGGTATTGGGCCCTTTGCTATTTTTGATATTCATAAATGACTTACCTAATAATATAAATTCAGAAATAGAACTGTTTGCTGATGATATTAAACTACTTGTGAGACCTTTTATCAAAGGAAATAACACAGATGGATCTAAATAAATTATCAGAGTGGGAGGACATTTGAAAATTGGGAGTTAACCTAGATAAATGTAAAGTCCTACATGTAGGATCCAGGAATGTTGGAGTTGAATATGTACTAAACAACAGAGAAATCAAATAAGTAGATGGCGAGTGCGACTAGATATGGAAATTGGAATGTGATATTGAAACTGGAAGGCATACAAAGAAGGGTGATAAAACTAATAAGTAAAGTAAAGAAGTGCAGTTACAGGAAGAGATTGGACAAATTAAATATATATTGCTCCTGCCTCGGAATTCTTACCTTCATACTTGTTTATCAGCAATGCTTCAAGCAGACTACCATTTCCTTTTATATATTTATTTATATGTGCTTGGTATATGTTTCTTCATTGTAGAGGTAAGCGGGGCTTCAAATTCTAAGAACCCTGAAGAACGAGCCTATGATAATTCCCGATTTCATTCTGCTGTTGTGGTCGGAGTAAAAATGTATAGGATCATTTTTATTCGTTGGTTTTCTATAGACTGATAAGTTTAGGCCGTTTCGGGTGTTGTGGAGACTGATATCAAGGAAGTTAAGGATGTGATTATTTTCTAATTCGGAGGTAAAGGAAATGGTGTGTTCAAATTTTATTAAGCTTGTCAACTATGTCAGCAAGATTTATGTGATGTGGGTAGATATACCTAAAGTAATGGGAGTATTGGGGAAGGGTGGATTTGAAGAGGCCGTTCTCTAAAAAATCCAGGAAAATACTCCGCTGAGAGGGAAAGCCATGAGTAAACCAAATTTTTGTTTGTATAATTTGTCGTTAAAAGTAAAATGCCATTGTTGTGTGATTAAATGACATGATTTAATAATTTGGATGGTAGGTAGACGGAGCTTAATTTTGAACTTAATGAGATGAATTCTGAGGAATCTAAGGCTATAGGTATATTAATGTGAAGAGATTTGATATCTAAACTGGTCAGGGTGGGGTTATTCTTATTGATGTGTTGGAGTTTTCATAGCAGATCTTGGGAGTTTTTTTATATGGACTGGAGTAATGGAACCGATATGTGTGAGTATTTTTGCTAATTTCCTGGCTAATTTATATGGTGTGCTGCAGTTACTTGATATGATGGGTCTCATGGGGATGTCCACTTGATGTGTTTTTTGGAGGCCATACTGTTTTGGAGTTTTAGGGTGATGTTTCAGGAGTTTAATCCATGAAGCGTAGTCTGCCAAAATCTTTCTGACTTCGCGTTTAAGTATTGTGTGTGCTGTGGTCTTTGTGTAGATCTTGCCATCATTTAGTTGGAGCTTAATTTTTTGTTTGTATTCATCCGCGTCCATGATGACAACACAGCCTCTTTTATCAGCATGGGTGATATAATCACTGACAAGTAAAACTTAACTAGAAAAACGGTCATCTCATAAAGAGTCGAAAACTGTCATTAAATCATATGAACTTTATCCTTGAATTCCTACATCATGTTAAAATCTGGAAAAAGTTAAGTACATCTTTCTTTGATGTTTGTGTCACAGGTTTCTTTGCATTTTATATCTACAAACCCTTAAGTTAAGTCATAATTTCTTTTTATTGTGATTCTTTGTATACCCTTGCTTTAAAAATAAATATCTGTTTATAAATTATTTCGTCTTGTGTCTGTTTTTCATTAATTTTCTTGTGTCTCTGATCTCTGAGAAAACTCTGAAAAAGAATCCATCTTTTCCTTTTTTTATTTATTTTCTGAACCTGTGGTTAGCTTATATGTCAGAAGTTCCTAACACACACAAACACACACACATATATATATATATATATATATATATATATATATATATATATATATATATATATATATATATATATATATATATATAAAGAGGTGTACTAAAAGCGAACTTTTAGGAAAGGTAAAACCCTATTGTGAAGAGTATACAGCTCAATATCCAGGATAGAGCAGGTAGAAATGAAGGAGAATGGAAAGGAATTAGAGAAAGCAAAAGCAAATCAAAATTCAATTCAAAAGTTCAAAGCAAGGTATATTCCGCAAAAAGGCAATTTATTCAAGTTAAATTTTCCTTAAGCCAGGCTTTTCAAAGATCAAAATCTTATCATCAGAGGAAGTCGCTGGGATAGATAAGTTGGCAATAGCCAAGATTTAAAATTTGAAAAAATGAAATAAAAGTTATAGGGAAAGAAACGCAGGGCAAAACTGTGCCAGGGTGCAAGCAAATGCCCGATTGCCAAAAAGTCCGGTGTCGAAGAGTCCAGTGGAGAGAATAAGATGTAGATAGGTAGGTCGTTAGAGGCACGAGAAGTAATGAGAGAGGTTTCAAAGTTAAATTCCAAGAAGCCACAACTTCAGGTAGGGCGAAAATAGAAAATCCAAAAAGGGTAAAAAGTCCAATAAGAGGTACATTCGATGATGCAGGCAGGCGTCAGAGGAGATTAAGATGGAAAATATTCGCCATTAAAGATACTTCCCGGGCAGAGCGCCGTACCTGAAGTTGTGACTCCTATAAAAAAGGAGCGGCTCTTTCTCAGCGCTCCATAATGAAAATGTACCTTCTTTCATAAACGTTCTATTCTGCCAATGAATGGTCGAAAGATAGGTGTGGCGTCAAAGGATCTCATCGATATGGGTTGCGATGTCACTTTAAGTGTAAGACCGTAAGATAATATTTGACAAAATCTCGCTAATATTTTGAGAGTTATAGAACATGTCGGACGAAGTATAGGATTATATGTAAATTTTCGTTTCCTGAGGTATAAAATAGAAATAAAAAAATCCTTGAAGTATTTTAAAACAATTTTAATTTTCATTACATTTAACAACCTATTTTTTCAGGAAAGGAAAATTTGACCCGATATTTTTTCTATTTATTTTGGAAGGGAATTTAGATTTGTTTTAAGTAAATAAAGTTTTACTTTTAAACATTATTAGTGATTATTTTCTTTTTAAAGAAAACATTTCTCTGGAAGAGGAGAGACAGCCAGGGCAACATTACTCGTCGTGTTGTTGTTTAATATTTGTTTGTTTTACGAACATAACTATATTGTATAATGTATATTATTATTTATAACAGAGAAACGTGCAAGTACTTTCAAACAAATCGATTTATCCATTTTTTTTCTATCGTACAATTTGGGGCGAACAAAAACCCAATAAAGTTTATTTTTTAAAGATTGAAACAAATATATATTTTTCATAAGTTGCCGCAAAAATATCAATAAATTGTCAATAAACAATTCAGAGATCCATTTAATGTCTTAAAATTTCATACAAAATATCTGGCCTAGATCTTGGGAGTTGAAAAAATATCGGGTCAAATTTTCCTTCCCCCCCCCCCCCCCCCAAAAAAAAAAAATTAACTGAAGCAAGTTTTCCTAGGTCAGGCAAAAACATTTATTAAAATTAAAAATTTGAAAAAAAAAAGGTGAGACGTCTATATTTGAAATCTCTAACAAAAACAAACTGTTTACAATTTTAATATTCGATAATAGATTTTTTAAGATAAAGAAATATATCTAATCTACTTTCGGTTCTAAAAAAGCAAAAAATTAGTCAGAAAGTCTAATTATTTGCTTTTTTAAATTAAAATTTAAGATATTTTCTTTAATTTAATTAAGTTTAAACATCGGTTTAATTGTAGAATAGGGACCGCTGTTTTCTTTCGCTCATTTCGCTTGGTATTCGCCCAAATTTAGGATGAAACTGATTGCTCGTGTTAATTGTATTTTTGGTCCTGAAATAAAATTCTCATTTACTTTTTAAAGTGTTGAGAATCTAACTTTAATTCCAGGTTTTAATCGCTGGCGGCCCTGTTGGTTTTTATTGTTTTTTTTCCTTGGACTAAAGATATTTTTACTGCTTAAACATTTTATTACACACAAAAATAAACTTTGAACATTCTATTTACAAAAGCAAGTTTTAACGGAATTTAACGAATTTAAAAGCAAACATGAAAAGGTTTAAACATACTAGTCGTGAATTTAAGAATAACAAAAAATGTCGCCGAAAAGACGACGGGTAAAAATGTGGCATAAAAGTTCAATTTGATATATGCTAAAAAATAAATTAGAAATTTTTGTCAAGACAATATGTACCATTTCACCCCAAAAATCGATTTTATCGAACATTTGGGTGAATACCGAGCAAAATGGGCGAGAAAATTCAACGGCCCCTATAGTATTATTGAACCTAAAATTCTTTATTTTAAAACACGAAATAAAAGAAAAATTGGCTTATTTATTCAATCACAATAAACATCCTTTTCATAACTGCAAAAAAGTTCAAATCTGTAAGAAAATAACTTCAAAGACATCTATAGACTCACTGGCGACATTTGTTGCCCAAATTGTCCTCTGCCTTAATAAAATTGTCCCATCAAAAATGTAACATGTCAATGTAAAAATGTTCTGTTTTCAAGACATCTATAGACACATTAGCATTTAAAGACATTTGGTGCCAAATTGTCTGTCTTCCCATCAAAAATTTAACACATAGATGTAAAACTCTGAGAACTTCAAATGTTCTCCTTCTTTCTCTCTGTCTCTCCCTCCCTCTCCCTCTCTCCCTATCTCATATACATTTACCAGATATAATTTTTTTTAAATAACTCAGAGTAAAATCTGAGACTTTCTTTTCTTTTCCTTTTTATTGCTGAATAAAAAACTAATGTTTAAAACAAAAAAAAATCAAATAATTTTGGAGCGGGAGCGCGGAGCGATAAAACCACCGCTCTTTAGTCCCAAATAGAGTTGCTCCCGCTCCAATCCTACTGAAAAATGAGCCCTCCTCTCCTTCGCTCCAGCAAAAAGGAGCGCGCTCCTTTTTGGAGGGCTCCGTAACGCCCTGTATATATATATATATATATATATATATATATATATATATATATATATATATATATATATATATATATATAAAAGGCAATTTTAAAGAAAAAAAAACAAAACAATGTTATTTATGTATTCATCAACGTTTCGGCTTTTATTTCGAGACTTCCTCAGGATGATTGTTTGAAGAGAATATAACACACAAGTATAAATTGTTTGAAACAAAGGCGGTATCGTGGTTGGGCCCAAAACCAGAAAGAGAAAAGGCCTCGTTTTTAATCCTGCACATGCAAGCCACAAATATTTTTACTTCTAAGATGGAAGAGTTTATTCTCTTGTTGTCCAGTATAATTCATGGGAGATAACTTGAATATGGTTCTAGGGAAATAAATCCTGAGTATACTGAGCTGTTGCTAGCAATGCAAATTAAATCCAATCTAATAGAACAGTAGAAAAAAAGGCAATAAAACCCAGAGAAGAGTTTCAGTAAATACTTGTTGCATTTTGTATTTAAAAACGGATCATTAACTACTGCCAATCAACTAATAAACAAAACCTTACAAACAAATCTTTCAAACTTTACGGTCATCAATAATGAAGTTATATATGCATGTGTTTAACCACCCCCCCCCACACTTTTTAGGAGAGCCCCCCCCCCCCCCCAACACTTTTATAACTGTGCCGCCGGTTCTGCAATCAACTAATAAACAAAACCTTACAAACAAATCTTTCAAACTTTACGGTCATCAATAATGAAGTTATATATGCATGTGTTTAACCGCCCCCCCCCCCCACACACACTTTTTAGGAGAGCCCCCCCCCCACACTTTTATAACTGT
>OY744550.1:13384610-13422110 GCA_963556195.1 Sepiola atlantica | reverse complement strand
ACCTAATGATGCTGGCTTAAACAGAGCTGAGAGAGAAAAGATAACTAAATATCAAGGTGTTATGTACAATATGAAAAGAAACTGGAACCTTAGGAAGATCTCCATCATTCAAGTAATCATGAAAAAGAATTTCAAAATCTACCTGGCGCGTATACCCAGTGAACCAAGTGCAAGAGAGATACAAATAATTGCACTTAAAAAGACGGTTATAATCCTCAAAAGATCTTTGAAATAGCGAGTGAATGTCTTGTAATTATACCACCGTGTTGTCTTATTTATTATATCTATCAGTATTTCACTGGTAGCTGCTCTACTGAGCTCCAAGCTTTGGTTTCTGCCTGTAATATCTTCTCAGCAAGAACTCGTCTTTCTACCAACATTGCAAAGAATTTTCCTTTCTTCCTCTATGTACCTAAAATCAAACGGAACTTCCATGAACGGAGTTTCTTTCCAAGAACTTTCCATCTGTGGAATATGTTACCGTGGAAATGTTTCCCTACAGACTACAACATGGTCGTTTTCAAGCCCAATGTCGACAAATATGACGAGTCGTCCTATGAATTAATCATAGTTCCCAATCCTTTCATAGTATTGTTCTATCATCTAACGGAAAATCTCACTAACACTTATTCTCGAGTAGCTTTTGGCCTTGGTAAGTGTTATGCTACCTACCTTACGGACTGCATGAACTCTTCTGCTTCACTATAAATACTGGGAGCACACGCCTCTCGGTGTTGGATCCACTCCATCCCGTTCAGTCTCTCATTAACTTCAGTTGATTAAGGACGTCGGGATGGGGTAATACCAGTTGAGAATTCGTTCTTGACACTCAGTCTGGCAGGAACTGGACCATTTCGGTGGCCTTTTATCTGTTGGACTGAGGTATACTGTCCTGGGTTGTCCTAGGAGGTGCACCTTCCCAGGCATTTTCTTCTGTCTTTGGGGTAGAGTAAGTTCATTGCTTACTGCCTGAGGTGCCCTGACCGGGGAATGCTGACGGGGCTGCCCAGGCTATTTTAGCTAGGCCAGAGTGCTCCTTCTTTAGGGGCGCTGGCTTGACTCTTCTCCCACTTTCCGACCTTGTGTCACATATTGCTGCGGTGGGAAACAATTAAATACCTGGAACTACCCCAGTCCAATACTGACAGTCAGACAGACGTTCAACCACTCTCTTTATATGCTGTATTTATATTTTCTTCAATATATTTTGTTTCACTTGACGCAGAGTTTGCGTCTTCTTTCTTACAGGTCCACAACAGTAGGTGGTGATACATTAGTATTATAATATACATTAGTATTATAATATATATATATATATATATATATATATATATATATATATATATATATATATATATATATATATATATATGGGAAAATGAAAAAGGAAAACCAAAAAGGGATGTTTTTTACGTGTACATCAACGTTTCGTCTTTATTTATAAGACTTCATCAGGATGATAATATAAAGAAAAATGTCATGCAAGTACGTGCACATATAGGGTTGACATTTTTCTTTATATTATCATCCTGATGAAGTCTTATAAATAAAGACGAAACGTTGATGTACACGTAAAAAACATCCCTTTTTGGTTTTCCTTTTTCATTTTCCCATTACGTCGGATTACCTTCATCCTTCTTTTCCCACATATATATATATATATATATATATATATATATATATATATATATATATATATATATATATATGTGTGTGTGTGTGTGTGTGTGTGTGGTTGTGTGTAAACACGTGTGTTCGAGCACGTGCGTGTGTGTAATCTCCCAAACTACTAATTGCAGATTTGCTAATTTTCGTCTCATGTGAAAAGATGTTTTAAAATCTGATACACAAAATACCTAAACAAAATGGCAAAAATTAAAATGTAGCTTTTAATCGTCTAAATAACAAAAAAGTCAACCAGATGTAGTCAAAAAATTACCAATGTGTCAACCTACTCCACCCTTGTTTGTGTTATTTGGTTTTACGGCATATCAACCCTTTTCGAGTCATTAATGCTGAATGGTTTTATGCTTCAAATTCTTAATATCTTCAAATATTTATTCATGGCTCAGGGTGAAATACCCCCCCCCGCCCCACACAAGAAAAGTGCCATCTATCGAATCGTTAATAAAATTCACAATCATTTCTGTAATCCGACCATATTGGTATAAGTACTAAAATTTCACTCTATGCATGACTTGCCCACCGAATTTCATTCATGAATATCCAATAATCTTTATTTTATCAATGATATGAGGGGAGGATTCCCATATTTTTATCGGTTGATGGTATCTCAAGAATAATGTCTATCAAAACCATCCGCAGACTATTCCTGAACTAAAGAAAATGGCCATCACAGTTCAAATTAAAGCTAAGAGAGGAGTATGTCAGAGTTACTGACCATTTTGCACGTCATAAACAGGTGTGCTTATCATTGAACGGCAATAAAACAAAGGCTGTTGGACATTCATGACTGAAACTTGGTGGACAAGTCAGGCATAGACTGAATTGAATTTGTATCAAATATGGTTGGATTGTAGACAGGATTGTGGATTTTATTAACGATTTTGTGAGTAGCACTTGTGGAGTGGTCATCTTGTAGTTTATTTTGGTGCCATTTTTTGCAGGAGGGGGGGGAGAGGGATGGTCACCTTATGAAATGCCTTTTCTTGCTCATAAAGATGCAAATTGGGTTAAGGTTAGGATTAGGGTTAGGGGTTTATGGTCCCATGAGTGCAAGGCCCATTCATGGTCAAACCTCCCAATGCTGAGGCGATCACCAAAGTGTTGTCACATATTATTGAACGTCGATAAAACAAAGACTGTTGGACATTGATTAATGAAATTTGGTGGACAATTCAAGAATAGACTGAAGTTTATTCGTACTAAATATGGTTGGAGAAAGAATTGTGAATTTTATTAACGATTCTAGGGGTGGGGTGGGGTGGGGTGGGGGAGTTACCAGGGCCGGCGGGACAGTTATAAAAGTGGGGGGCTTCTCCTAAAAAGTGTGGGGGGGGCGGTTAAACACATACATATCAACTTAATTATTGATGACCGTAAAGTGGGGGGCCCAAGTCAAAAAGTGAGGGGGCTGGAGCCCCCCCCTGCCCTCCCCCTGCTCTCCCTCCCCCCCCCCGGTGCCGCTGTCCATGGTTACCTAGTATTTAATTTAACAAGTTATTCATGATGTAGCTGTATGTGAATACAACCGGATGCAGTTTTGTGTCGTAGATACAACTGATTGTATTTGACCCATAGATGTGACTCTGTCAGGTACTACCACTTCCTATCAGAGTGGACCTAGGAGTAATGGTAATTACAGGATGACTCGAAAACTCCCCAAAGTTCCCAAATTGGGGCCTCAACACCAACTGTAATTTACTGTCATACTCAGGACACTGTCCTTCGCGCTATTAATTACAAGGTATTTTATCAGATTAGGACCTGAGCTAAATTGACCCAAACCCTGACCCCAAGGCTAACCCCCACCCTGACCCTAACGACGGTGTCAGTAAGCTTGGGTCTTAATCTAAATAAGCACCAATTACAACATTGCTTCTTTTCTTTCTCGCCTTATGCACAAAATCTTTTTTTTTTTTAATGCTAAAAGTTAAATGCAGACTTTCATTGACTAAATTGGGAAACAGTCATCAGATTATTTTATTTGTTTATTCATGTATTATGTCAATTTGGGAATATCTTGTTTTAATAAATTATTTTATTTGTTTATTCATGTATTATGTCAATTTGGGAATATCTTGTTTTAATAAATTATTTTATTTGTTTATTCATGTATTATGTCAATTTGGGAATATCTTGTTTTAATAAATTATTTTATTTGTTTATTCATGTATTATGTCAATTTGGGAATATCTTGTTTTAATAAATTATTTTATTTGTTTATTCATGTATTATGTCAATTTGGGAATATCTTGTTTTAATAAATTATTTTATTTGTTTATTCATGTATTATGTCAATTTGGGAATATCTTGTTTTAATAAATTATTTTATTTGTTTATTCATGTATTATGTCAATTTGGGAATATCTTGTTTTAATAAATTATTTTATTTGTTTATTCATGTATTATGTCAATTTGGGAATATCTTGTTTTAATAAATTATTTTATGTCTACTTTAAAAGAAAGAAAAAGATCTCATAGAATATATAATATGAATATTTAGGTCAGATTCTCCTAAATATTTCATACTAGCCGGGCTACCCAGCGTTGCCCGGGGGAAAAGTGTAATTAAAACTTCTACCCCTCTCTATCCGTCTCTCTATCTTTCTCTCTTTCTCCTTCAACCCCCCCCTCCCCTCTTTCTCCTCCGCCAAGCCCATTCCTCTCTCTGGACATACACACACACATGCCCACAGATAACTCTTCTTTGTACAATAGATTCCTTGATAAATGAGTCAGCATTTTCTTTCCAAATCAGTACATAAAATGTATGAAAAAATGACCCCCCCCTCCCCAGTTGATCTCCAAAGAAGGAATAACGTTTTTTTTTAATTTTTCATCCAGGGCAACACTGATCGAGAATATACCAACTTTGTGGGTGTTTGTTTTGTAGTTTGTTTGTTTTTTGTTTTAACTTTTTACAGACAACTGCCCTTTATATTATAGATGATAAACTCCAAAAATATATAAATTCATGTTTTTACCATTATTTTTTTAATTCGTCCAGTTGATCCTTAAAACGATTTATATTATTGCGATTATTAACTGGATTGGGCTGTTTATTCCCAAATTATATTCCTGTATTAGAAAAAAAATCTAGTTGTGTGATAGAATTTAGCTTTTGAAATTTTTCTTCGGCAGTGTGAGGAGAGATGTATGTATAAAAATTGTTAATGTGTCAACCAACTGAAAATCTTGATAATCTCAAACTATTCATTGCAGCTTTGCTCTTTCTCATGCTTGGCTAATATGTGAGAAAAATAAATAAATGTTAAAAAATGAATCAGATTTAAATTTTTAAAACTGATTTAAATTAAAAATTGAACAACTGCGCTGGTAATGGTAAAGATCGACGGTCTAAACAGTTTCTTCAAAAATTCTGATAAAATTAGTTTATAAATGATAATATATATATATATATATATATATATATATATATATATATATATATATATATTGATGAAAAAAAATGACTCAATACTGGTCACCCCTGATGATGGAATTTTATTCCGAAATTAATAGGATTAATGTAAAAAAAAAATTAATAATAAATTAATCTTGTATTGCTAATGGCTTATATTTCAATTTTATTAACTAACCCTGCAATACTTTGAAATTGAACGACCAACACATATCTTATCAAGACTAGTGAGCCAACGCTCTTTTCGTTCGACACCGGAATTTGAATCATAACCGCCAACAACAACAACAGTGGAGACGTCGCACCAAAGACGTTTATCAAGTAACAATGAAATCAGTTTGTTTATTCTTGTTTTTTGATGGAAAAAAAAAATGACTCAATACTGGTCACCCCTGATGATGGAATTTAATTCCGAAATTAATAGGATTAATGTAAAAAAAAAATATATATATATATATATATATATATATATATATATATATATATATATATATATATACAAGTCAGGTTTATATTATATTCCAATAACCATGTTTTTATTTTATTATTTTTATTTTTTCACATTTCCAAAAAACATAACATTTCTGTGAGATATATTTTTTTACGGTCCGTTTCATTTGTCTTGTGGCAAACAACATTTTTATGTCAATATACTCCATTTTGTGAAAATCACATTCTTGTAGGATATTTACGTATTTCAAACGTGTTTTTCTTCAGATTGCATGCGTAATACTAAATAGATTTTAACTCGAAATGGTTCATCATTTAATAATATTTTTAACAAAACAACAACATAAACCATTTTTATCGCCTATAGACAATTTTTATCCAATTATGTTTACACCGTCGATCTTTACTTTTTACCACTCTGCTTTTGTATTAAATAGCTTACAAAAAAGGTTGACCTGCCATCAAGAAACAACACCAGCACCTTGATATCTATTTGAATTAAAGTTTTTGTATTGTTGGACAGAGTAATCTTTCTTTGGATATATATTTTCGGTACCAATATAGAGGGCGCTTCAAAAGTGAGTGTTTATAATCTAATTCTATTCACATGGAAAATTCAGATTAAGATTTTTCCTTTTATTGACATGACTTTCAAAGTTCATGGTACAGACGTCTCTCGGATCCGCTGTCCATCTGAGGATGACTTTAAAAAAACTTGACGGCTTGTCTGTTAGGTAACCTTCTAATGGAATTAATCGACTCTCAGACCTTGGTCAAAGAACCAAATCATTGTTATATATTTTCTCCATGCTATGTATCGGCGTCTGAGAAACTTCAATGTTAGTACAATTTACATATTCCATGCTATCGTACATGTTCTCATTTCTTGCCTCTCAACACGTGTGTTTTCTTATTGTAATGGGAACAATTGTACTCGTTGTATTTGAGATCATTTCTTAGTCATTTTGTGTGTAGTGTTTATGTATTAAATCATTACAGCATTTTTGTCATTAAATTATTAATTGGGTCAAATTGTTATAAAATTATAACTAATTGTTGTTAAGATAATATTGTTTTAATTTCTACTTACAAAATGATTGAATGAAAATAGCTTCAATCTTTGAATACATGAGAATTTGCTAAGAAATTTCAAGTCAAAAATTACTTTCTATTCGACAGTTTAAATGCTTCCACATTCTTTTCAAATTCCGAAGGGTCACAAAGTAATTCATTTTTTTTTTTTCAACTATTAACAAAAAATAAAATGGTTGACTTGTTTGTTTACGAAATGCATTCTGGTGGATTTAATTTTGTAATTAGATTTTTTTTTAAATAGAACTTTTTAAATTTAGATTTATTTTATGCTATTGCATTTTTTTGTTTCAATAAAAATTCGATTAATAGTAAATTTAGTCGAAAGTGTGAAGAGTAGAAAGTAAACTTTCTATTTACTTTCGACAGCCTTGTAACTCTCGCTTATTTTGTCCTTTAGTCCTCACATTCCATGAGCGATGTTTCTGACAATAGGGGGAAGAATTGCTGTGTTCTGGGTCGGAATAACACTTATCGTTGGGTTGTTGTTTTTTTACCTTGAAGTAGTATTTTTTAGCTCCTTATATCAAGTGGCTTCATGCCTTGTCTGGAGCGATTTCCATTGAAAGAAAAAATAATTAAAAAAATAATAATCTGTAAGTACTGTTGAGGCGAGAAATAAACACACGTATACACAGACACACGAGAAGTGGTCAGACAATTTTATTAACATAGAGGTAACCCACAAAAAAGCACTTGATTATTTCTTAAAATAGCCGACATAAATCAGATTCAAATCTGATAGAGGAAGGGGAATAATTCGTTTTGATTTTAAGTTAAATAATACTCAGTAGGCATTATTGTTATTATTATTATTATTTACATTTTCAATGAAATCACTGTTAAAATATTTTCATCATTTGTTTTTGTTTTGTTGTTTGTTTGTTTTTTAATGGGGGATTTAGGTTGAACACACAGTCACAGTCACACGTCCTTATTGATCGTAACGGTTATTGTGTTTAGGAGATCATAAATGAATCCTTTATGGACAGGAAAGAAAACAGACAAAAAACAAAATGGCAGATGTTTGAGTGGTTAGTTCGCCAGATGTCCTTTATAGACAGGATAACATTTAAATGATTCTTCTGCGCGTGCACACACATACACAACAATCTACACGTGCACATACATACACATAGAGAACCAACTCTACCTACCTATGATCCTAATTGGGGGGGGGGGGACTCATAAGGAATGTTTCCAGCAATACTCTGGAGGCTTCCTTAGATTTACTTGTTGGTCCTCTTACTTAAAATGTCAGAATAATTATATAGAGTCGTTTTTAACATTAACAACATATGAAGAAAAAAGTTACTGTGTATTTGAGTTAATCTGGCTCATACTTAAATGCTGTTAATCTTCCACACTTGAAAATCATTATAATGATAAATTTGATAAAACAAAACTTGTCTTCTTTGTAAAATACTAGCTGTCCCTACCCGGCGTTGCCCGGGATTAATTTGTTGCGCATTTTACAATTAATTTGCATTAAAAGTAAAATATATAAAATAGCGAGTAACAAAGTAAAATAAAAATGATAATAATGTATAAGTCACTTATAGGCGATAAACACATACACACACAGAAACAAGCAATATGATCACAAAGTATTATTAATATAGAGAAGAAGAGATGTAAAAAATGCCCAATAATAACTCAATTATTTGATTCAGCATTTAAAATTATCATCATCATAACAATCTTTCTAACAGAAATAATGTTGGGTTTTGTTTTGTTTTTTCAAACAAACTGAAGCCAAAGACATTTTGGTATTGTAAAAAATCATGCTGGAAAAGAAAAAAAGGACAAAATGGTTAGGTAGAACCAAATACCTGTGTCAAATTCGAAAATCCGACAAGATAAATTTATATATTATGTAAGAAAACTATAATTTCTTTAATAAATACAAGTAATTTCATTAAAATGTTATAATTATCTGATTTTTTGGTGATTAAAAAAAATTAACATTTTTATTTTAGTTTTCAAGGAATCGTCACTTATATCATAGATGATGATGTTCGAGCTCCTAGTGCTATCACGGTGTGCACATACATGATACACATGCATATGCAGAGAGATAGAGTTTGAATTTTACCCCGCCCAATAAACCAGTATTGTCCGGGCCTTCGAGTCTGTATTTACGCCGGACTATCGGTTGTCCGTCCTGTGCAGTTCTAGGAGGTCCAGCCTACCAGGCTTTGCCTTCTCACCCTTTGAGGGGGGGGGGGGTTTAGTTTATTGCTAATCGCCTGAGGCGCCCCTAGTGGGGAATGCCGACGGGGCTGCCCAGGCAATTTTTAAATGGCCAGAGTGCTCAAATTCTCGAGCGCTGGTTTTTTCCCACTTTCCCGACCTTGTGTCACATCTTACCTTGTGGGAGGAAGATAAATAGATACCTGCTAGGCGCAATCCTCGAGTGTGTTCGGTCTCTCTGTACAAGGGTTTGTCAGGACAACCTAACATGAAGATACTTCACCCTACTAGTAATATTCAAAATAATGTAGTATTCGAAGCCCAAATAAGAACACCTCGCCACGGCTATACACTGGCTCATACGAGAAATGGTGTACATACTACAAGTGATGTTACCTCAAGTAACAACACGTAGCTGGATACTCCACCAGACAAGATGAATTCTTGCCTGGAATCCGGGAAGACCAAGAGACCAATAAAGATAAAGTATAACATAGTTAACTGGTCAATTGGAGAAAGGAAAATTGGTGTTCCTCACTTCTTTACTAACTCAACGTTTGAGAGGTAAGGGAGAACTTTAGTTGAACACTCGAATATATATGTATCTCATACAGAGATCAAGTGTTAACCCCAGGAAGAGGCCCCTTGATTTTTTAGACTTTACACTGAAGTAAAATGAAGCAAAACAAACGAAATGCACACATGCACCCACATATACATATACAATACAGTTACACACACATATACATATACAATACAGTTACACACACATATACATATACAATAGAGTCACACACACACACACATAAAGAGTGGGGCATAAGTATTGGAACAAATAAAAAGCGTTATCTAAATTAACAAATGCGAAAGTTGGACCCATTTCTTGCACTAATGAAAAACGCCCTATTTCAATTTAATTCAACTTGACACAATAGACGCACCTTCTTTTTTATATACTGTTTATGTATATGCGATATCAGTCGCACGGTTAACTAATTTGCGTATTGGTTTTGAAAAAGGACATTTTTTTTAATTAACTAGTATTTGTCATTGCTTTTTTTTTTAATTCAATGATTATTTTCATTTTAATATTGTTTTCTTTCCTGGACAAATATTTAGCAACTGCATTCAAATATTCCTTCCTTTAAATGGATCGAGTTGACTTTCACAAAATTTTGATCTATATTTAAAAATTGCAAGTAAAAAGGCGAATTTGTTTCTTCTTTCCTTTCTTGTCTTCATGTTATGTTCTGGGTAGCATAAACTTTTGAACAAACTCTTGCTTCAAGTATTGACCCCATAGAAAAGTCCACTGTGTTATCAACAGTGATAACATTCACCAAACCAGAAAACCCTTAAAAATAAAGCATCTGTCAGTATTAACGTTAAACTGACAGATCATCCGGGTATCCACAGCCTCAATCTGGAGATAGACACAGGTGCATAAGTTAATACACTGCTTTTACGCATACTCTGCAAGGTGTTTCCTTCCTGATATAACTTGGTAAGTAGTTATAAATACAGGTACAATGCCAGCTATGCAAAGAGACTTTAATGCCACAAAGAGACTCCAACTCCTAACCCTAACCCTAAGTCATAGTGGTAGAATGGTACGATCACCATCAAAACTGAACTTGCAAACAACTCATAGGGTAGAATAATCCGCTGCTTCTCTATAGATATTCAGTCTACCCTGAATTAGTCCTTATGCTTGATCATACCATTTGAAGTTAGATGATAACTAGATGGGATTCGTATTGCCTACCACGATCAGTGGTAATTATTGCAGGAACACCATAGCGCAAAATCCAGCCTGCAAATAGGACTTGTACCACAGTTTCAGCAAAAATATCACTACTCAAAGGAATGGCTTCAGGCCAACGAGAAAAACGATCAATACAAGTTAACAGGTAGGAGTAACCTTGGTTGACTGGCCATGGTCCAACTAAGTCAATGTAGATATGATTAAACACTGCAGAGGAAGCTTGTATATGTTTGTGCACTTTTGATTTCTGGCAGGATAAACAGGAACAGGTTCAAGCAGTGACTTCACGTTATATATTCGGCCAGAAGAATCTGGCTGAAATAAACTTCACTGTGACAGAAATTCCGAGGTGAACTAGACGATGTAAAGAAGAAAAGACAATTTTATGATGAGCTTCGGGAACGAAAGAGTGAGGTAAATTCATGGAAGTCTTGCACAAGATTTGTTCATCCACTGTAGGGATGGGAATGTACTGAAATTTGCAAGCAGCAAATTATGGTGTTGAAAAATTCAAATATCCAACGATGGCTGATCAAGTGTCATTTGGCGATTATTGATGTCCTCAGGAGAAGAAATAGCACTGATGGGAAGACGAGACAATACATCTGCAGCAGTATTCTGTGAACCGGATATGTGTTGTCTAGAGAACTGAGAAATGAAATCCAATTGTCAAGCTTCACAAGAAGAATATTTGTTTGGCTTAGGGTTAGGATTAGCACGAACGTAAGGGTTAGGGTTAGGGTTAGAAGAATATTTGTCTGGCTTAGCATGTAGAACGTTCAAGCATCATTTTTGTAGTGTATCACACACAGAAAGAGAGAGAGGGAGAAAGAGAGAGAGATATAAAGAGAGAAAGAAAGAAAGACAGACAGAAAGAGAGAAAGACAGAGACAGAGATAGAGAGACAGAGAGAAAGAGAAATTGATCCACAAGTATTCCTAACTTTAACAGAGATCTAGAGAGACGGAAAGGAATGACGATTTAACAGCATCGTTCACGGTATTATTCTGTTTAGTTTCCCAAGCATTTCTTTAAATACGCCATTTAAAATATAGCTTGAACGTAAGGGGATGATGGCAAATTCACGACCATCCAGAGTGTGGCGAAAATATTTAATTGCTAAGTAAATAACCAAAAGTTAACATCCAAAAGTATATATTGTGTCTCGGCAGGCGTCAACTGACGATAGAATAAGACAACGGGTGGATTTTCTGCTGGGAATGTTGTTGTAATGCTGCACTAAGTGCAGAACTAGATGAGCATCAGGTACGGGATGTAACAGCCAAGATGTGTCTGCAAGCTTCTTTTTTGCCTCGTTACAATTGTAGCAGTTACATGAGTGAAATCTATTCTACTGTATTTTACATATAATCTCTCGCGAAAGCGCTGTTATGCTAAAACTTTGCTTGCGACGTAGACATTGGGAGCCTACTGCACATTATCAGCTTTCCATTTCCGTTCAAACCAGTTCGCAAGCAAACGCAGACCAGATTCTTTTGAGATGTAGACATGACAAGATGTTTAATCCCTGGCTCGTCTTCATTGTCATCTAGACGAGAGACAAGTCCCAAAGGCGGAAATAAACATGCAGAGTAACGTCGTTTGTTGAGAGTTTCGGAACAGGAGACAGACATTTTTCTGAGTCGGCCGTGTCTGTACGTATCTGACTTGAATAAGAAAAGGATCACCAAAGTTCGAAGGAAAACACCAAACGTCTTCTGTATGTCTTTTGTTTAACTGGAACAAAAATAAAAGAATGTAAACATGTAAGTTGATTTGCTGAGACGCAGGCATCATAAGAGAAATGTAATATAATTCAAGTTGGTCTTCAGTTTATTCCCGGCTCTCATCACAATAATGATGCTTACGAGAGGCAAGAGGAAATGTCACGTTTGTCTACATTGAAGTCTCGATTTGAACTGTCGTATTTGGTGCACATCCAGCAGGTTACGAGTATGCATGTCAGTGATGCGCTAACTGCCTGTGTATTAATGTGCGAGTTTGGGTGTGCTTGTGTTTCACCAACCAAATCACAACTTTTTATTATGCAAGGGATTGCATGTACATATAAGAGAAAATAGATCTTTCGTCATGTAACTGCCACAAACCTAAGACCTGGACTCAGTTACATTTCTACTACTATACAAATCCTTTCTCTTCATATTATTGAGAAAAGGGTGGTAACAGAATTACCCGGGATCAAGAACGTCATTGTGTTTTGTTCTACTCGGCATTGTCCGGGAGCAATAAATGTAAGATTTCAGTATTACATTTAAAACTGAAAGATTCGGTAAATGAATTAATTATTATTATTATTATTATTATTATTATTATTATTATTATTATTATTATTATTATTATTATTATTATTATTATTATTATTATTATTATTATTATTATCATCATGATGATGATGATGATGATGATGATGATGATGATGATGATGATGATGATGATGGTGGTGGTGGTGGTGGTGGTGGTGGTGGTGGTGTTCTTTCTGTGGTTTTGTTTTTTTCCTGTAGTAGATTCCATGTGACCCTTCATAGCTTATGCGGGCTGGTTTCTGCATTCAATGATTTTTCTTAAGATTGTAGCTGTTTTGATCATTGCCGTCCTTTGTATAGTTCTAATGATCCCTTTGATTCCAATTTCTCCCAGTCTTTTTTCCAGGTTTTTCGGGATTGTTCTTAGTGCTCCTACGATTATTGGTATTATACTGACTTTCTTCATGCTCCATATTCCTTTCAGTTCTCTGGCTAGTTCCGTGTATTTGCTTTGTTTTTCCGTTTTTTTTTTTTTGATCTTCACTCTGTGTCTGCTGGAACGACGAAGTCGACGAGTTTGCAAGATTTTTCCTTCTTGTTGATTATTATAACATCCGGTCTTCTTCTTATTATTATGTTCAACACATTAAAACAAGAGAGAGGAATTGGCAGGACGAAGGAGAAAGAGAGGGTTAGAGAGAGAGAGGGAGTGGAAAACGGGGTAGGTTGAAAGAGAGAAAGATAGAGACACGGATAGAGAGAGAGAGAGGGGGGTAGTGAGATAGAAGTTTTAATATGAAGATGTTACATAAACTTTTAAACTTTTTCTATTTTTTTTTTTATGGCCCCGGGCAACGCCGGGTAGCTAACTTACATGCTTACATTCCTGCATTGCTATGTTCCTGTTAAATAGCTGATTTCTTGTAGAGAAGGTATCTGGTTCTTTTTAATGGAACGCACAAACACAATCACATTTCTAAAACACATGTTTGTCTGCAGACTCAACCAGTTATTTATTCTGATCTCCATAACTCTGTCCTCCCTACGAACAGGATTTCTCTCACAGAAAACTCTACAAAGGCTTTCAGCTGGCAGACATTTAATGTAATAAATTCATTCTTCTATCATTCTGTTTTTCAAGAATATCTGCACAGCGTGGGATGAAGCGTCTATAATAATTCAATAGACCCAAGAAATGTTGTTGCAGCAGTTGGTGAAGATAAGTTGGTGGCCATAAATTTTGCATGACCGTAACTTTTTCAGGAAGAAGTGAAATTTCCTTTCAACTAAGACAAGAGTTGTAGCACTAAAAATACATTTGACAAGCTTTATCTTGATGTGGTACCGCTGCAAATGTTCAAAGAGAAGACGAAGATGTACCAAATGTTCCCTAAGTGAGGAGCTAGCTACTACAATATCGTCAATATACGCATATACGAAATCTAAGTCATGTACTACTTCGTCCATAAAACACTGAAAAGTACTAATTGCATTACGTAAACCGAAAGGCATGGTTAAGCTCGGAAGGGTGTAGTTACAGCCATCTTTGGAATATCTGCCGGATTAACCAGAATTTAATGGTAAGCCTTGACCGGATCCAATTTGGAATTTTTTTTTAGTCATGCGAAGCAAAATCCTGGATATGAGGTACAGGATAGCGATTGGGAACAGTAATTAAACATTGACGGAAACCTTCGGTCGGACGCCAATCCCCGGAACACTGTGGAACCATATGCAAAGGAGATTCCCAGTGGTGAGATGAGGAGATGAAGCAGATGATTAAATTTGATCGTCGCCTCCTTTAACTTCTCTGCAAAGACGAAAAAAAGCCTAAAAAAAAAAAACAGGTGCAGCTGTAGTCGCGAGTAAATGCATTGTAGAGTGAACAGACTTATTTATTTTGAAATTCAAATTAGTCAAATCCGAAAGAAATTAGGAAAGACTGATACAGTAAGATTAGTGAGTTGTCTAAAGGCTTTTATGGCAGATATTGATAATTTACTATTGGAATCTACCAATCTACCAATTTGCATCTACGCATGTCCACCAGTAAGTTGAAATGGTTGAGAAAATCTGAACCCAAGATAAGGTTCACTTCGGCCTGTGCAGTTGCTATTGCACACAGGCAGCAAGCATTTTGTCGATTCAACCGCCATAAGTCAGCTACAAATAGACAAAAATTTATAGCATCAAGAAACCATTTTAAGAGTGTAATAGCCGCAGCTAAAAGTATGGAATACGAAGATTACCAGAAAACGCACTGAGTTGCAGAAAGTAGTAACTCACGATTTCTGAAAAGTCTACAATAGTGAACAATGGACAATCAAAAATTCCCCCACTATCCAACCACCATGATGTTGCTTACACAGCATTTGAACTGCTTTTCCAGAAGTTCACCTTAAACTCCACCTTGGATTCCTCAAACCACTCTCTCCTAAAGTTCCCACTACAGACAAAAATCGCACTAGATGATCTGATCATCACCCCTTCCCATGTCCTGGATATTATTAAAAAAAAACCTTGATACCTCCAGAACATGTGGACCAGATCTTATCCCTGCTATAGTAATAAAGAAATGCTCTGCTGAGCTGGCCCCTGTCCTCTCAAAACTCTATGATTAATACCTTGCAGAATCTTGCTTCCCTAATAGCTGCAAAATTGCCTCTATGGTACCAGTTCTAAAGGACTCTGGTGAACGAACTGACCCGCAAAATTATTGCCACATAAGTCTCCTCCCACTCTTTACTAAAATCTTTGAATCATTAATCAATCTAACAATAGTACACCACCTTGTAAATGCTAAACTTCTTTCTAACCAACAGCATGAATTTAGGCAATCCCGTTCTACTGCAGATATCCTAACACTCATCTCTGAACACATATACCATACACTGGACAAGGTAGATGAAGCACGGATGGTAGCACTTGATATATCCAAAGCCTTTAACAAGGTCTTCCATGAAGGTCTTCTCATGAAAATTAATTCATCCAGTATTACTGGACGAATATTTAATAATAATAATAATAATAATAATAAACAAATAATAATAATAATAATAATAATAATAATAATAATAATAATAATAATAATAATAATAATAATAATAAACAAATAATAATAATAATAATAATAATAATAATAAACAAATAATAATAATAATAATAATAATAATAAACAAATAATAATAATAATAATAATAATAATAATAATAATAATAATAATAATAAACAAATAATAATAATAATAATAATAAACAAATAATAATAATAATAATAATAATAATAATAATAATAATAATAATAATAATAATAATAATAATAATAATAAACAAATAATAATAATAATAATAATAATAATAAACAAATAATAATAATAATAATAATAATAAACAAATAATAATAATAATAATAATAATAATAATAAACAAATAATAATAATAATAATAATAATAATAATAAACAAATAATAATAATAATAAACAAATAATAATAATAATAATAATAATAATAATAATAATAATAATAAACAAATAATAATAATAATAATAATAATAATAATAATAATAATAATAATAATAATAATAATAATAATAATAATAATAATAATAATAATAATAATAATAATAATAATAATAATAATAATAATAATAATAATAATAATAATAATAATAATAATAATAATAATAATAATAATAATAATAATAATAATAATAATAATAATAATAATAATAATAATAATAATAATAATAATAATAATAATAATAATAATAATAATAATAATAATAATAATAATAATAATAATAATAATAATAATAATAATAATAATAATAATAATAATAATAATAATAATAATAATAATAATAATAATAATAATAATAATAATAATAATAATAATAATAATAATAATAATAATAATAATAATAATAATAATAATAATAATAATAATAATAATAATAATAATAATAATAATAATAATAATAATAATAATAATAATAATAATAATAATAATAATAATAATAATAATAATAATAATAATAATAATAATAATAATAATAATAATAATAATAATAATAATAATAATAATAATAATAATAATAATAATAATAATAATAATAATAATAATAATAATAATAATAATAATAATAATAATAATAATAATAATAATAATAATAATAATAATAATAATAATAATAATAATAATAATAATAATAATAATAATAATAATAATAATAATAATAATAATAATAATAATAATAATAATAATAATAATAATAATAATAATAATAATAATAATAATAATAATAATAATAATAATAATAATAATAATAATAATAATAATAATAATAATAATAATAATAATAATAATAATAATAATAATAATAATAATAATAATAATAATAATAATAATAATAATAATAATAATAATAATAATAATAATAATAATAATAATAATAATAATAATAATAATAATAATAATAATAATAATAATAATAATAATAATAATAATAATAATAATAATAATAATAATAATAATAATAATAATAATAATAATAATAATAATAATAATAATAATAATAATAATAATAATAATAATAATAATAATAATAATAATAATAATAATAATAATAATAATAATAATAATAATAATAATAATAATAATAATAATAATAATAATAATAATAATAATAATAATAATAATAATAATAATAATAATAATAATAATAATAATAATAATAATAATAATAATAATAATAATAATAATAATAATAATAATAATAATAATAATAATAATAATAATAATAATAATAATAATAATAATAATAATAATAATAATAATAATAATAATAATAATAATAATAATAATAATAATAATAATAATAATAATAATAATAATAATAATAATAATAATAATAATAATAATAATAATAATAATAATAATAATAATAATAATAATAATAATAATAATAATAATAATAATAATAATAATAATAATAATAATAATAATAATAATAATAATAATAATAATAATAATAATAATAATAATAATAATAATAATAATAATAATAATAATAATAATAATAATAATAATAATAATAATAATAATAATAATAATAATAATAATAATAATAATAATAATAATAATAATAATAATAATAATAATAATAATAATAATAATAATAATAATAATAATAATAATAATAATAATAATAATAATAATAATAATAATAATAATAATAATAATAATAATAATAATAATAATAATAATAATAATAATAATAATAATAATAATAATAATAATAATAATAATAATAATAATAATAATAATAATAATAATAATAATAATAATAATAATAATAATAATAAAAAAAAAAAAAAAAAATAAAAAAAAAAAAAAATTTTTACAAGAATACAAGACCAGACACGACTGCGCGGGGAAAGCAGTACACTGGGAACTATGCAAACAACTGCATTTTGAACATGCAGACAAATGGTACATCTACAAACTAGGGACAGTACTGGAAAACGAAAATCACAAAATCCTCTGAGATATGGAGGTTCAAACAGACAAACTCATCCAAGCAAGGAGACTGGATGGCATAATAGTTGATAAGAAGGGAAAAAAATTATAGATTATGTTTTTTTCCGTCCCACCAGTTTACAGGGTAAAGATCAAGGAGACGGAAAAACAAAGTAAATACACAGAACTTGCCAGAGAATTGAAAGAAATATGGAACATGAAGAAAGTCAATATGATATCAATAATCGAAGGAGCACTAGAAACAGTCTTGAAAAACCTGGAAAAAATACTAGAAGAAATTTGAATCAAATGGAAGACTGAGATTATATAATGGTAAAAACAGTTGAAATGTTAAGGAAAATCCTTGAATGCAGAAACCAACCAACATGAACTACATGGAAGTTGCAACAGAAATTTTAAAAAAACATGGAAGGAACACCACATGAAATCGAGAGAACTGAAACTGCAAGAAATCTCATAATCTGACCCCCCCCCCCACCACCACCACCACCACCACCAAAAACAAACAATATGATGGCACCAGTCTCGGCTGATACCACATAAAATAGTCATGAATGGTCAAGTAGGATGGAAAAACCGAAAAGAACTTCACTGTAAAGTTGCGGAGAGTATTGGGACCCTGGGAGGTTTGTTGCCACCCAAACTCCAATGAAGACCAATGGTCGCTGGCAGCGAGAAATCAATGGTAAGCGACTGTTGCGATAATGCAAAGTCATTTGCAGTGGTTATCGAAAGAGATGAAGAATACTAGAAATTTGAGGAGACTTTTTATCACTCAGACTCCAGGGAATACAATTGGTTATTGTCAGTGAGCAATCACTAATGATGACCGGTGTGAGAACTCCTAGTGAGTTGTTGATAATAATTTATTTGTTCAATTTTAGAATAATTAATTATGTACTTTAATGGAATCTGTTTAACGAACTCGTGACGCTTGTGTCGCCTCGACGTAAATACCCCCAACTAACCTGACAAGCAGCAAAATCCCACTCCTTCACTGTAGAGGTCCCCAGATGCTGGAAAGCTTTCTACTCTAATAGTTTCTTCTCTCGAATTGGTAGACTTTGGAATTCCCTCCCTGTTTTCTGCTTCCCGACTGTACTAACATGCAAAAATTTAAATGTTATACAAACAGACATCTCGCTGCTCAACTCCCTACTTAGAATGTCCTTATTAGGCATGGCCCCTTACGTCTTTGGTACGAATAAGAGTAAAATGATTCTTTGATTGGTTGGTTTGTCTGTTTTGCAGCATATCAACTAGTGAGGGGACGATTCCAATATTTCTCCTGATTTTGATACAATTATCGTAAGAGTCATCAGATCCCGGAATGCTTTCTACTCTAATAGTTCCCCCCCCCCCCAGACTGCTAGACTCCCTGTTTCTTGCTTTCCTAACTGTACTAACATGTAAAAATTAAAATGTAATGCAAACAGACATCTCGCTGCTCAACTCCCTACTCAGAGTGTCCCTGTAGGTATGGCCCCTAATAGTAGCCCCTTACGCCCAAGTAGCAATGTGCCCCCTTGTTTGGGGTGAACAAGAGTTAAAAAAATGGCTAAAATTTTCATTTTTGGCAAACAGCGATATTAGTTATTTCTCAGTTAAACTTTTTGCATTTCATCTTTGGCGATTGGACGATCAACTTTTTTCTTATGAAAGGTGATAACGTGCATATGAATGTGAAAGGTGATAACGTACATACGAACACGAACTACCTCAGTAGATGATGATGATGATGATGATGATGATGATGATGATGATGATGATGATGATGATGATGATGATGATGATGATGATGATGATGATGATGATGATGATGACGACGACGACGACGACGACGACGACGATGACGACGACGACGACGACTGGAGTGAAATTGTAAAAAGAAAGTAACTTAGATATCTGGTAACAGAATGTTCTTTGAGTTTGTATAATTCTATTTGATGACTTGTTAGATAACATCTCTCTTACAGACAGGTAGATACAGCCGTGTTCTTTTCTCTCTCCAGTGAGTTTTCTGATTTTGTGTATATGTTTCACCAAAAGAAAAAACCGACAGAAAACGTTTTCTTTAACTGTTGAATTGGTCATGTGACCTGTTTAACAGTCATTGAACCTGTTTATCCAATTGGAATGTTCATTTTCGGATTTTTTTATCTGATCTCTAAACTATCAATGTTCTAAAAAAGAGCTGAACAATATTACATAAATCTTAATAAACAATGTTTCTTAGAAAACAATCTTTTAGATTCTAAAATTTGGATTAATATAATCTCATTCCTTATTTGTATCTTTTCTTATACTATCGGGACTCATGCACAGGCGTTGCCCAGGAAAATAGAAACGTAGAGGTAAGAAGGGAAAAAAGTGTTGGTGGTGGTTGGGGTGGGTTCGGTGTTAGATCCCTGTGTTTATACACAAACACTAAAAGGAAAGAAGTATTTGATATTAATAGAAAAAAAAAAATGCCCTTCATTAACCCTATCACTAATCCTAAGTCCGGGTGGTAATAAATAAAATAGGAAAGAAGTCATGTGCGTGCAGTGGGTGTCATGAAAACATTATATGCTAATTTATTGTTGAAGTTAATTTTGCCCAAAAATATCCTGGCACCCTCTCAAGGATGAGCGACAGACAATTCAATTCAATATATTGACAAAAGATTAGATTAAGGCTAGAGCCATGTAAAAGCTAGTTATAAAAGAGGGGAGAGGGTTATGTACAGGGCTAATCATCCAAAGTTTTGATGGCCATGATGTGTCCAGAGCCACCTTGAATTGTTTTGATGCCTGCGGGCTGACTAAGGCTTCCAGCAGTTTGTTCCAGCAACGCAAACAGAAAAAGAAGCATTCCAACGATCCAGTCGAAATCGTCTTTGATACAGCTTTTGTGAGTTTTTACAAAACCTTCTTTGTGCAGTTGGTGTGAAGAAGAGGATATGGCCAGGCAAACAAGGCACATACCTTAGGGCCAGGTCAAAATCCAGGCCAAAAATGCAGGTCACAAAAAAATTAGGGAGGGGGGGGGGGAGTATTTTTGGCCGTACACTGTTACGGTCAAGAGAACGAAAAAAATGCAGGTTACAAAAAAAATTAGGGAAGGGGGGAGTATTTTTGGCCGTACCCTGTTACGGTCAAGAGAACAAAAAAAATGCACAAGTTTGTATCTATAACGAAAGAAAGAAATTACAACATTTTTTTAATAATCCAATTCCACTTGCCTACTAATATCCTATATGTAATTTTTGCCTAATAAATATTCTATTTTAAATTTTACTTTTCTTCTTTTTGTCGATAAGTCCAAAATACCTGTATTTTCACTATTTCATGCCACTTGTTAAAAATGGGCCTTAGGGCCAGCAATGCCTTAACCCGAGAAATGGATACATGACACATTAGAGTTGCCACACATGATGTTAAAGGTCAGGATGAGGTCACCATGCAGTTGCCTAAGCTCCAGAGCGTACAGGTTGAGGGTATCTAGTCATTGTTCATAGGACTTTGTGTGGAGTCCTTGGATCATATGTGTCACCAGTCTCTGAACTCACTCCACAAAATAGGGGAATGAAGCCTGAATGCTCTATTTCAGAATGGTTCATACCAGAAACCCTAACCCTAACCCTAACCCATACAGTGGGAAGAAAATGTTGGCTGTCACGGGGGCAAAGGAGCAGTAGATGAGAAAGAGTACACCATGGTCCTTATTTGTCATTTGAATCTCATTGGAGTAAAAGAGTAATCGACCACAATGCCAAAGTCCTTGAATTAATCGATCAGATTCAAGTCAAGTGGTGTTTTGAATGAAGGACCAACTGGGAGGTGGTTGCATTTGTTACTCAATAAAAGTCAATTTTGTCCGAAAATCTCCTGGTCAGTCCTGTTGGCACTCCCTCACGGATGAGAGCGCCTCATGTGACAGGCAATGAACCCATCCCTTCTTTGAAATGAGGTGGTAAGGCCTGGGAGGATGACCTCCCATTACCTTTGGAGCTGTGATGAATTCTAAATAACACAAAAGTGCTGGGTTTCTTTGTGTCCTAACATTAACCTAAATTAGGGTGACAATACAAAAAATAAAGTTGGAAACAGTGTGTATAATGGCACCATTAAAAGTCAATTTATAGTCTATAGGATCATTAAAAGTCAATCTCGCCTCAAAATATCCTGGTCTGAGGCAGCAGGCAATGAACTCCCCCCACTTAAAAGAAGATGCAATGAATTTGAAGATGGCCTTCCGTGAACCGTTGCAGTGTGATAATGTTATAAGTAAAATAAATTAAAGAAAGAAGTTATTATTTCCAAGTAGAACGTTTATTTCAAGAAATAATTCAATCAATTGCCTTTAGCACACGTGAATGCCTATTGGGAAAATTAAGTAAACGTAATAACAGGTTGTATTTTTTACATGTGAATCTTTATGAGCGTAGTTAAAAATAAACGGCTGCAACAGTTATCATAACCATAGCAACCAACAGTTGAACTGTTGCTGTGTTCTGTGGGCTATATCAAGTAGGCAAACGACACAATAAGCAAAAATGGAATGAGAGAATGTATTCTGTTATGCAGAGAATGTAAATAGCTGTCGTCTATATTGCTAATAAATGCTACAACTCACCTCAATGTTTTTAACCCTTAGAAAATTGATAATTTATGAAACGAGATGAAGTGAAATGGCTGGGAATCAAAGTTTTGTTACAGAATTCATATTGTTCGAAAAGTATTTATTAAAACTAAATAAAATATATTATGAATGTTAATGTTTGGCAATTGGATTATTGACAGCTTAGTGTTTGAATAATTTGATTCTATTATTCTGAGAGTGTAAAATTTGTGCCGTTGGAATGGAATAAAGTGGTACGTTTCACCTCAGTATTTGTGAATAATCAGGAAAAAAAGAAAGTTAAATATGTAGCTAGATGTACCTGGCATAACCTAGGAATATTTTTAACGTAAATCCTATAGTCTGAAAACTGTAATATGAATGTATTCAAACCAAATAAAAATGTATTACAACTTAGTATAGATTAAAAAGTAAGAATAATGAGAGCGACTGTTAACAGACAATTAGGCACATCTGCTAATCTGTTAATCTGTTAATCTGCTAATCTGCTATTCTGTCAAATGAAAATGTGAAAAAAGTCTTTGGGGTAGCTAATCAAAACGCCCCCCTCCCTGCAGCCTAAAAAGGCAAGTAAAAGGAACGTTCCATATTTAGGTGGAAAATGTAGAGTAGCTAACATACAATAGCCAGATCGAAATATAAAATAGCGACAGTGCCGTAATATAGTGAACATGGGTGGCAGTGATAATAAATCTTAGTGTGAGAGTGAAAATGAGTGTCTTAGGAGAAGATGTCGAGCAGTATAAAATGGTAAAAAATTTGAAACCATACAAAACAATTGCATATTTTACTGAAAACACTCATCCAGAATTGGTCTAAATGGCTGCTGAAGCAGATTTGCATATGCAACTTTGGAATATACTCATCAATGAAATAACGGAAAAACATTTTACTTCATTATAAAGATATAAAATTAATATGTATGTTTATTTGTTTGTACAATAACACAAAGTTTTGAAAAAGAAGTCTTAAACAGGCATAAATATGACATTGGCTTAAATTAGCAGATCGATAGTGGTCCTCATCACAAATGTGACTATCGAACTTAACAAAGGAAACATCTGCATTGACTAAATTGAAATGAAAAATCCATTTATATTGGATGACAAGCAATTAATTTCACATATATATATATTAGGATTATTACCTCCGACAAAGAAGTTATGTTTTCGATCGAGTTTTTTTGTCACTGTATTTATTTGTTGGTTTGTTGGTTTGTGTACAACCTAGAATCCACATCGCTTGACCAATCGTTACGGAATGGTCTGACTTAGAACTGATTTAATTTGGGAATATCTAGGTCAAACTTCGGTTCTGTTCATTGTAGAGACTCGCTACATGTCCACTATTGTAGCCAATTAAGTCCTACATGTTGATCTTGATAAGTTCGGTCAAAGTCGAAACATTGACAGAATTTCAACTTCCTATTTTTCTTCCAAAGTTAATGTATGGATTTGATAACAATGACCACCATACAAAGTTTCAGCCTGATCAAATTAATAGTTTTGTGGGGGTCGTCATACCTTTTTTTGGTGATAACTTCCTCCACAAATAAAAATAATGATAAGAAAACTTACATGCAAAATCAACGGAAGTTTATTTACTGAAATAAACTATTAACAAATAGAATATATTTCTTTTGTAATGAGTTCATGAGTCCTTTCTTTAGTTTCATGGTAAGTAAAAAGAAGAATGTCTTTTCTTTTGTTGAAATGTTCATTTGTTATAAAATGTTAAAAGAGGCAATAGGTAATGTTCGCCTGTGAAATTGTATGAAGCGCGCGAAAGAGTGAAATGGAAGAGTGATAGTAAGATGCGTGTAACCTCCGGATGAAAAGTCAGTGGAAAGAGAAAGTTTGATGTTTGTGTGTGCTTAAATACTATTTGGATAGGCTCCAGCGAGCTTAAGGAGAAAAGTTTAGAAAAACATGTCTTTGGAGAAATCTCATTGGACAGAAATATCACGTGGTGTGCTCTCAACTACGTCCGCTCATTTTGAGTTGATTTAATATATAAGGCCACATCGGAATTTGCGTGGGCGTTATTTTTTATTTGTCACGCGCCAATACAATTCTATTCACTCTGCGCGCCTAAATTGTATTTATCCCAAACAACAATTTTTATTCGAATCTTAACCGTGTCAACTGGCACAGTTTTGAGTTATCAACGTTTCCATTGTATGACTTACAGAGTATTTCATACAATCTGGATAAGTAAGGGCCAGATAAGACTTTCGCCCATACTTACGTTGTCAGGCTGAGGTTTACAGTCTCACGACTGACTGACTGACTTATGTTCTTGGTATGGGACATTTATATTTTATTATTTTTGCTTCAATAAATTGTTTACTCATTAAATAAAGTGGTTATACCTCCTTGGCCTTTTGGCTAAGATCAAAGTGTAGTATCTGTTCCGATGGATACTGCACCCCATAGACTGGTATTGTCTTGGCCTTCGGGCTTGATTTACGCCGGTCTATGGGTCTGTCCTGTGCAGTTCTAGGAGGTCCACCCTCCCAGGCTTCGCCTCCCCTCTTTGGGGAGGAGTAAGTTTATTGCTTACTGCCTGAGGCGCCCCTACCGGGGAATGCCGACGGGGCTGCCCAGGCAATTTTTAAACCCCACTTTCCCGACCCGACCTTGGGTCACATCTTACTTGTGGGAGTAAGATAAAAACTGGCCTTGTGCCTAACTCCTGGAGAGGAGTAATCAATACTCATTAAAATGTTTGTTTTTTTTAATTATAAACTCTTAGTTATATGGGCCGAATATGCAAGCTTTAAAGTCTGTGGAGATCATTTAAATTACGGAATATTTATTATACGGCATAAATTTGAGTAAGAATCAATTAAATCATTGTTATTTTATTAAACAAAACTAAAAGAGATCAAGTTTCTATTTATCTGACAAGAACGAACATATAAAGTATTTAAAAAATGATTAAAGTAAAAAAAAGTCACAGAAAAAGTCACAGAAAAAGTCACAGAAAAAATCACAGAAAAAAGTCACAGTATCATAATACAAACCTAATAGATGACTAAATGAAATATTTTTACTGAGCAGTTTTCTTTAAACGATTGTTAGAAAAAAGTTATGCTATGACATTTTCTAAGTTTTTTTCACCAGTGACTTGACTATCTTCACTGTATTTAAATAAAATGTGACCTTTTTCGAGTCAAATAAGTGACTTTTTAGAGTTATTTCTTTTCCTGTGACATTTTTCCTTTCAACTCGTACGTTAAATTTGTAATTTCAAATATAGGTCATTATGACCTAATTTTAAATTGAAAATTTACTCTTAATATTCTGTTATAAATATTTAGGTAAAATGGCACCGGTAAAACTGGCACAGAAAAAATGGCACGGTAAAAATAGGTACCCTTAAAATGGCACATGTAAAAATGGCACATGTAAAATGGATCAAGAGAATAAATAGGAAAAAAATGGCACAAGTGAAAAACTCTCATGAGTTTATCAAATTCTTGGGTACAATAAATAAAGGGAAAAAATAAAAGGAAAAAATAGTTTATTAAGTTAAAGATTGAGTAGTTCGTTGAATTAAGAAGAAATTATATCTGCATTTTACAGTAGATAAGGGCACTCAGCTAAATCTCCTCCCCTAAAAGAATGAGATTCTACTTTTTTAGACGATTATGTGTGAACACCATGAAAACCTTTGTGACAAAAAACAAAAATATTTTTTTTTAATTTAGAGTGGGGATCAGTTTCGCATATAAATTTAATGATCACCCATTTCTGGACCAGTGGTTAACCACATAGCGTTTTAAGGGCATATAATAAGATTGGGGGGGGGGGTAAGGGAGATAAAATAAATTGCGTGTGTTTTGGGGGCCGGATGATTTTATTTTAACTCCATTAACCCTACCAAAAATCCTAAGACTGTATGGCAACAGGCCCACCCCACCCCTTCTTTAACCCTACCATTAACCCTAAGTCATGGTGGCATAGCCCCTCCTTTTTAAAGGAGCCTCGAACGGTCCTAATAAAAGATCATTTTGTTGTATTAAATACGAGTGAGTAGATGTTATTTTTTTATGTGAATTATTTCTGAACAGAGAAAGTAATTTCCATTGATTACATTTTTAGTTGTTTTTAACTGATTGTAAATATCTTAATAATTTTATTAACTGTTAATAACCTTACAACTTAGTAAGTTTACTATATATTTCTTATTTCTTTACAAATGGAAATATCGTTCAGCATATTTTGTATTAGACATAAATGTTAAGAAATGGCACCAAAAGCAAACGAGCAATCTAACAAAAAGCAAAAGGTTACCCCCAAAATAATTAGGACTTAACGAGTTATCTCCCCTTCCCATTTTGGTTAAAAACATTTTATTATTAGAAATGATTGATAACCTGTAAATTAAATTTTAAACACTTTTTACTTGTGTAAAAATAATTAGAACTCAGTGAGTTATCTCCCCTTCTCATTTTGGTTTAAAACATTTTTTTATTAGAAATGATTGAAAGAATGTAAATTAAATTTTAAATACTTTTTATTTGTGTAAAAATAATCAGGATTAAACGAGTTATCTCCCTTTGCCATTTTGGTTAATTTTTTAAATTAGAAATGATTGTCAAAATGTAAATCAAATTCGAAATACTTTTTATTCATGTAAGAATAATTTTGTAAATGATTTTTATTAAAACAAGTTATAGTTACATACTACTTAGCATTTATATGCTTTTGTTTGGTTGGTTTGGTTGATTTGTTTTACGACATATCAACTCTTTTGGAGGGCATTAAATGTCAAATTCACTTGTTCCAGTAAAAGTGTTTATGCTTCAAGTTCTTAATATCTTAAAAAAGTGAACATTTTTAACTTGTCCAGATTTTTATCAATGCTCCATATTTAATCTTTATCAGGAAATACATTTTTGATAAAGAGTAGAGGACTGCGCAAATATTAAAATTTAATTATTATAACACCTATAATTTACACTTTTTTTTATTTGTCGAATGTAAGAAAATTGATCACTTTTACATTTTAAATTATAACAAAAGCATATGTGGATTCATCATCATCATCATCATCATCATCATCATCATCATCATCATCTATATATATATATATATATATATATATATATATATATAGATATATATATATATACTATAATTTTTTTTATTAACACAAAGGTTTAAGTTATAGCTCAATAGTGTAAAACTAGAGATCTAATTCAATTTAATGTTATAAACCTCAGTAAATTCAGGGAACAAATTTTCAATACATTCATCAAAAAGACAGTTTTTATTACTATACTATCGTTTCAGCCTTCCTCAATTACATATATTTTCGTGCTATACAGAATATACAAAATATCAATTTCTTGAGGAGGCTTCATCAGTGCCTATAAAAGGTTCACTCAGTAGGCTGGAAAAAAACATAAGTGCATTCAGTATTCATTTATTTATTTTTTTTTTTTTTTTATATATTGTTTTATTTTATTTTTATATATTTTCTATATGCTGATCATATCATTCAAGGAAAATATCTGTTTACGCCTAGTTTTTCATCTGAATGTCCAAATCGTGGTATGTCTGTACTATGTGCGTTTAACAACAACAACCGGTTTATTTGCTGAATCAGGTCACAATTTATCATCTGCTGAGAGTGGGGCCTGATTGTCTAGTCTCGTTCTTAGTTTTCCTCTCCATTTTTGTCTTTGGTGAAGTCTGACAGAATCGATACCTATGGCTTTCCTATCACGTTTGACCAAGTCTTTCCAAGACAGTTTGGGTTTGCCAGTGGTGGTCTTCTCTGCTGGCATATTAAACTGTCAGACTTTAGCAGTCCAGCCATTGCTGCGCTCAACATGCCCAACCAATGCAGTCTGCTCTTCTTCAATAATGAAATAAAAATGATAGAAAGCCGCTGTAAAAGAATAGCAGTATAAAATATATCTGAAAATAATGATCACATTTCAATAATATTTTTTGTATCCATCCATGTAATGTAATGTATATGGTTTAGTGTAAAAGAATGGTACTGTTATTGAGAATGACCTGTGTTTCCGTGACTTCACGTCGTCAACGTTCGGGCAGGTTACAGAAGTGTCCGAGAGTTGCCGAAACTATTAGCCAAGCAGGTTGCAGCAGGCAGCCGATAACTTATGGAAAAAATGAATTTCTGGACGGGTTGCCTCGTTTTATTTTCTGTACAGGATTACTATTGGAAACTTTCGAATGAAAAAAAAAATAACCCTAACTCTAAGTATAATCCCTAAATACTAACCCCGTGAATAAAAAAAAAATTGGAAACAAGTTGAAAGAAAAAAAAAATTGATTAAAAACAGTTGCTTCGTTGTTTGTTCTAACCGTTAACCCTAACTCAGAAAATGTAAAAAAAAAATTTTTTTAAAACAGTGCACAAAAATAAAAATAAAAATTGTTTACAAACAGTTGTTTCATTGTTTGTTATATTAAAAAAAATCATTTTTTGAAACTTTTCGTTGCACAAAAAAAAATTATTTAAAACTATTTGCTTAACAATGGTTCCTTTGACAAAAAAAAAAAATCTAATTAATAACAGTTGTTTAGCTATGGTTTGTTCGTCCTTTATTTTTATATATGTATTTTACTTTTATTTTCTTTGTCTAACTTTTTTATTTGCAACTTTTCTTGAATTTATCGTCTGGCAGTCTTTGCCTCGTCAACTCTCGGGCGCTTCCATAACGTGCCCAAACGTTGAAGAAGTCACGGAAACGAGGGTCGTTCTCTATAATAGTACCCAAAAAATTGCTGAAAATATTTTTTTCAGCCATCAAATTGTTATATATTACTTGGGGTAACATTGCATTTGAAATTAAGTGTAGGTAGGTTTTGTCAGCTGCATTGCACCATTGAGTGAAATTGATGCTGATTGGTTGGTTTTGATAAAGGATTTGAAGTTGCAGTTTGGACTTTAATGAAGAAACATCTAAAGTCAGACCCTCCTAAATCAGGGATTCTCAACTGGGGTCCACAAAAGCCCACCGGACAAAAGCCCACCGGACATAAGCCCACCGGACAAAAGCCCACCAAAATAAGTCAAACCCGGACAAAAGCCCACCAACGTAAAAATAAATTAATTATTAAAAAATATTTTAAAATATTTTTATATTTTTTATTTTTACAATTATCAATAAGTCTTTGTCTGTAATTTTCTTTTCTTGACAATTTTTTTTACATTTCATTTTTTAACATTTTTCCGGTACTTTGTAAATACTGCATTCTTTTAAAGATTGCATCATAAAAAGTGACACATCCTTTTTACTACTAACCCCAAGTCTGTGTGGTAAAACGAAAAATACATTTTTATAGAAATTGTGTATAGTATTACCCATCTTTCGCGGGAAGAAAAAACAACAATTATGTAAGATTGAAATTGGGTGATCAGTTTTGCATATAATTTTAACATAAAATAATCCACCATTTCTGGACCATTCTAACTTTTTAGGGCAGTTAATTATTTTTCTTTTGCAACGGGATATAAATTCTTAGTGTTAGTGGTAAAAAGAGTTAGAATGGCCCGGAAAGGGGGGGGGTCATTTTACGTTAAATTTATATGTGCAACTAATCCCCTACTCTAAATTTAAAGAATAATTGGGTTCTTTTTTTCAGTGTTCACACGTCATCGCATAAAAAAGTTAGAATCACAATTTTTTTTAGTGGGGGTGGGGGGGGGGGGGGTACTTTTAATTTTTTCCTTTACGTATTGTTTTCAAGATTTTGCTAAACTCATTGTGAGATTTTCATCTATATTTTTCTCTTGTACCATATTTTCCTATTTATTAACTTGTGCCATTTTTACCGGTGCCATTTTAACTAAATTAGGTGAAAAACAATGCACAGAATTTATCTCTCATCGTAAAAAAAATGGTTAATACCCTAAAAAGTTAGAATGGCCCGGAAATGTGAGATCATTTTATGTTAAAATTATATGCAAAACTGATCCCCCAATTTCAATCTAAAATAATTGAAAAAAGATGAGTAATACAATTTAAAAAAAAATGTAATTTTCGTTTTACCACCGGACTTAGGGTTAGTAGTAAAAAGGGTACGTGCTTTTTATGATGTAATCTGTAAAAAAAAATGCAGTATATATAAAGTACCGGAAATACATTTAAACATGAAATTTAACAAAAATTGTCACGAAAAAAGAATTGCAGACAGAGTTATTGATAATTGTAAAAAACTTAAATATAAAAATATTCTTTTAATCTGGACCAGTACCCGAAATTGATTTATTGTTAGTTTTTAGAAACCTAGAAACAAATATTTGATTTTTTAAAAATTATATATAAATATATGGTGTCCACAGATGATAAAATAGCTCTCATGAGTTCCACAAGCAAAATAAGGTTGGAAACCCTTGTTCTAATTGACAGTGAATTTAGAAGCTTGTGCAACTCCTAGTAAAGTAATGATGGATATCAATATAGTTAAGATAAATATAATATTGTAAATATTTAAATTGCTGTCATCGTCTGTAGAGAAGGTACAAGCGACAGCAGCAGCAAGAGCTGCAGTGGCAACAGCAGCAGCCATTACGATTTTGAATCTGTGCTTAATTTCTAAACTCGGCGCTGATTGGTGCAAGCATTTAACTTCTTGTTTCGCTTGCCCAATCAGAGACCATCTCCCATGCAAGCTGAGCATCTGACAATAGATTTTAAAAGGGATTTCACAGTGTTAACTTCCCATTTTCTTTCTCATGAGACGGGACTGACAACACATCCACGTTACTTGGACCAACTCCCAAACTTCTCTCTTGCGGGCAACAGAAATCTTCTCAGGCCTCTGGGTTTGACTTCGACAAGAACACCTAAGATTCCAACATGGCGACTGCCTCACACACGTGGACTTAATATAACACACACACACACACATAACTTCATACACATTGCTTGCCTTCCACACCTGTGTACGGATATAAACATTCTTCATATATGAACTCTTTCTCTTTTATTACAAAGAAGACATTGCCTAACTTCTACATCTGTGTACTGTACAAACATTCTTCATATATGAACAACTCTTTTTCGTTTATTACAAACAACACATTGCCGGACTTCCACACCTGTGTATGGGCACATATCCTTCATATATGAACTCTTCTCTCTTCCCTACTAACGGGACATTCATTTAACACCATGTGGACTTTTTAACCTTTCTTTTTCGTCCATATTCATGGACGTATTCATTCACTAACACCCTTCCCTTTCATTCTCCTTTTATTTACATGTTTACGAAGACGACCAATAAAGTTGTTTTAAATGTTAGAATGAGACTTCATCGTTTTGGTGCATATAACAAGATTCCTCTCCTTTATTTTACCATTTCAAGATCTCAATAAATCTTACTTTGATTTAAAATTACATTTAATTTTCTATAAAGATTACGAATAAGTGGCACTAATAAGCCATTTGTAATGTTCCATGAGCAATTCTTTCGGACACGCCAGGTTGCCCGTTCTTGTCTCATTAACACAAAACAGCTGGAATCTTCTTGAAATGTTGTGATGAAAAAGTTATTCTACTCATTCATTATAGCACCTTAAACATTTTTTGTACTTAGAAACAATATATTTTATAAATAGATTTAATTGTGACCTTTATTCAAATACAATACATTTCGTAGAAATCAAGTAAACCATTTTACTGAATTACTTCATGAAATTAACATTCATTTTAATAAATTACTTCTTGATATTCAATATCTCCGGATTTAAATTACGTTTTGATTCTTACGATATTAAATTATTGAAAGTTGTGTAACGTAAGATTCCCCCTATTTCTTGTTGAAATGTTGTGATGAAAAAAAAAAGGAATTCTTCAATCTCTCTTTCGTTACCTTTTGGAAATGAATTACTTCTCTTCGTTCATTTTCTCTTAGGCAACTATTATTCTCGCATCAACTTGACCCTGTGTAGATCTTAGTAGAATAAAACTGATACAAGTCTTAGTAGAATAAAACTGATACAAGTATTAGTAGAATAAAACTGATACAAGTCTTAGTAGAATAAAACTTATACAAGTCTTAGTAGAATAAAACTGATACAAGTCTTAGTA
Source organism: Sepiola atlantica (assembly GCA_963556195.1). Classification (NCBI taxonomy): domain Eukaryota; kingdom Metazoa; phylum Mollusca; class Cephalopoda; order Sepiida; family Sepiolidae; genus Sepiola; species Sepiola atlantica. Next base: position 13,389,002 of record OY744550.1, on the reverse strand, counting down.
GAATAAAACTAATACAAGTCTACTCTGACTTCTTCTCTTCATTTCCTTACAAGTTATTCTACTCATTCTTACAGTTAGGATTGGGTTAATGATTTTTGTCGTCAACCAATCATCTGTACAAGCCTAACCCTGACATTTTTTAGTTCAATATAATCAGGTTTATATATGGAATAATCACGTTGACACACTGGTTCCCATTAGATCACCGAAGTTAAGCAACGTTGAGCCTGGTCAGTACCAGATGGATGACCATTTGGGAATACCAGACGCTGTATGTATGCACCTAGCTATGGGCAAATAGCGTCACCAACCCACAGTGTCTAGTGTGGCGACTATAGCAAAACACCCTGAATGACAGTCACCAAATAAGGTGGACGGAAATCAGGGGCGGGTTCCTCCTACAGGAGTGATCAAAAACTATGATGATGATGATGATGATGATGATGATGATGATGATGATGATGATGATGATGATGATGGTGGTGGTGGTGGTGGTGGTGGTGGTGGTGGTGGTGGTGGTGGTGGTGATAGCTTATTTCCCCACTCGGTAACCGGTTTGATAACTAGCATGTTACCTATTTCGCTAGGCAATGTCAGATATAGAATCACTGTAGCGTGATGACTGGGAGCGAAATTATAATTGTCCTTGTTTATAAAAGCAAAATGATGCAAGGGAGAGAATCCTGATTGTTATACTCATTCATTACAAGTTAGTAAACTTATTCATCACAAATGTTTCAAGGCGGTCGAGGCAGATTTGGCCCCGAACACACAGAGAAATGGTGGGTGCACATGGCAGGACGTTGTAATCCTGACTATATGAATTTGCAGTTCCGAGCCTGACACGTCCTTATTTGCCAGAGACAGACAGACAGACGTGACCAGAGGACAACGGATCCTGATGTTGACGCCTCATGGATTTTCACCAGAACCCTGTTGCCTACTGGGTTGTGGTTAACCACCATAGATGACACTGCCAGGAATCATAGTTCCAGACGGCATAGCTCTAACATGATCATGTTTTCCCAACCATGGCGAGGAAGGTTGTACTTTAGGGGGGAGGTGCCGTAAACTTATGCATAGAGATCACAGATATGGTGCCTCACAATTGTTTGGTTTGCATGAAGTTTTCCTTGTTCGTCACAGGTTTGTGTTAACCCCTGAAACCGAGAGCAGTTGCATGCGAAGTCGGGGAACATTTGGCACAAAGGAATGACACAGAAGAAACATTGCCACTTTGAATTCATTGATTTGTGTTTCCATGCCGGGCACGTCTTTACTCGCCACACTTATAGGAAGAGACGATCTGAGGACGACAGATCCTGATGCCGACTCCTCCTGGATTTTCATCAAAGCCCTGTTAGCTGGGTTGCTGGCCTAATGCCGTTTGGTGCCAAACATGTACGCCACAGGTAGCCTTGTCAAGAACCAGAATTCCAGACGACATCGTTCTAACACTACCACACTGCCACCGCCCTACCATGGTGAGGAAGGTTGTACTTTAGAGAAATGCTGCTGTTAAGGTTTGTGTTCACTTGAATATATACTGAATGAATTACCTCATTTAGACATAATGCATACTATTACATGAGATATTATAATATTTTATATACTATATTACTATATTATATACTATTACATGAGATATTATAATATTTTATATACTATATTACTATATTATATACTATTACATGAGATATTATAATATTTTTGGACCAAAAAGAATCATCCCCATTGCTCAAAAATATTGTTTATATTTTTTTTTTTTTTTTGCATTTGTTTATAATTTTTTATGTTTTCACTTTTGTGCTTAGCAATAATAAAATTTTGCTGTTTTATCAATTAGATTTCCTTTCATGATAAATTTATGGTTTTGAAAATCCATGGATTAAGGAAAAGTTTATCTATATATTCCTTGTTTCAACTATTTGATGATTAATAAACATTGTTCTTTATCCAATTTTTATTTTCATCATTCATTTTCCTATATTACTGCTCTATCTTATATATTGAGCATTTACTTATCAAGACAAGATTAATTTAAAGATAATATTTATCTTTATTATTTTTCCTTATATATATATATATATATATATATATATATATATATATATATATATATATATATATATATATATATATATATATATACACAGGGCTTTATGGATCCCTCCAAAAAGAAGAGTGCTCCAGGAGCACACTCCTTTTTGCTGGAGCCAAGAAGAAGAGGGCTCATTTTATATTCAGTGGGAGTGGAGCAAGTGCAACTGCATTTGGGACTAAAGAATTTGATTTTTTTTTTTAAACATTAGTTTTTTTTATTCAGCAATAAAAAGGAAAAGAAAAAGTCTCAGCTAAACTCTTTGAGTTATTTTTTAAATTATATCTCTGGTAAATGTATATGAGACAGAGAGAGCGGGAGAGGGGGGAGAGAGGAAGGGAGAGAGAGGGAAAAAGAACGAGAGAGTTACACATAGAAACAGAGCACTGAACTTCTCAGGGGTTTTTTTTTCACATCTACATGTTACATTTTTGATAGGACCGTTTTCTTAAGGCAGGAGACAATTTGGCAACAAATGTCTTTAAATGTGCCAGTGAGTCTATAGATGTAATTGAAGTTATTTTCTTAAAGATTTGAACTTTTTTTGTATTCATGACAAGGATGTTTATTGCTGATTGAATAAATAAGTCAATTTTTCTTTTCATTTTAATTGAACTTTTATGCCACATTTATGCCATTGTCTTTTTTGCGACATTTTGTTATTCTTAAATTCACAACTAGTATGTTTTAACCTTTTCATGTTTGCTTTTAAATTCGTTTAATTCCGTTAAAACTTGCTTTTGTAAATAGAATGTTCAAAGTTTTTTTTTTTGTGTGTAATAAAATGTTAAAGCAATAAAAATATCTTTAGTCCAAAGAAAAAAATATCTTTAGTCCAAAGAAAAAATATCTTTAGTCCAAGGAAAAAATATCTTTAGTCCAAGGAAAATAAAAACAATAAAAACCAACAGGGGCGCCAGCGATTGAAACCTGGAATTAAAGTTAGATTCTCAACACTTTAAAAAGTAAATGAGAATTTTATTTCAGAAACAAAAATACAATTAAGACCAATAATCAGTTTCATCAAAAATTTGGGCGAATACCAAGCGAAATGAGTGGAAAAAAACAGCGGTCCCTATAGTCTACAATTAAACCGATGTTTAAACTTAATTAAATTAAAGAAAATGTCTTAAATTTTAATTTGAAAAAGCAAATAATTAGACTTTCTGACTAATTTGTTGTTTTTTTAGAACCGAAAGTAGATTAGATATCTTTCTTTATCTTAAAACAATCTATTATCGAATATTAAAATTGTAAATAGTTTGTTTTTGTTAGAGATTTCAAATAAAGACGTTTTCAACTTTTTTATTTTAATTTTTAATTTTAATAAATGTTTTTGCCTGACCTTGGAAAACTTGCTCCAGTTCATTTTTCGGAGGAGGAAAATTTGACCCGATATTTTTTCAACTCCCAAGGTCTAGGCCAGATATTTTGTATGAAATTTTAAGACATTAAATGGATCTCTGAATTGTTTATTGATAATTTATTGATATTTTTTTACCAACTTATGATATATATTTTTTTATTCAATCTTTAAAAAATAAACTTCATTGTATTTTTTTCGCCCCAAATTGTACTATTGAAAAAAAAAATGGATAAATCGATTCGTTTAAAAGTACTTGCGCATTTCTCTGTGATAGATAATAATATATATTATACAATATAGTTATGTTCTTTAAACAAACAAATATTAAACAACCACACGATGATTAATGTTGCCCTGGCTGTCTCTCCTCTCACAGAGAAATGTTTTCTTTAAAACGAAAATAATCACTAGTAATGTTTAAAAGTAAAACTTTATTTACTTAAAACAAATCTAAATTCCCTTCCAAAATAAATAGAAAAAATATCGGGTCAAAAATAGGTTGTTAATGTAATGAAAATTAAAATTGTTTAAAAATACTTCAGGGATTTTTCTATTTCTATTTTATATCTCAGGAAACGAAAATTTACGTATACTTCGTTCGACATGTTCTCCTAGAATCCTTAGCACATCTCAAAATATTAGCGAGATTTTGTCAAATATTATCTTACGGTCTTACACTTAAAGTGATATCCCACCCATATTGTCGAGATCCTTTAACGCCCACCCGTATCCTTCGACCACTCATTGGCAGAATAGAACGTTTATGAAAGAAGGTACATTTTCATTATGGAGCGCTGAAAAAGAGCTGCTCCTTTTTTTATAGGAGTTTGAGCTGGAGCGGCTCCTTTTTAAAAATGAGGAACGTGAGAGGAGCCAGCTCCAATTTTGGGCGTTGGAGCAGGTGCGGTAACAGCTCCAAAAATAG